>BJCO01465526.1:0-17057 GCA_018326465.1 Flaveria floridana
AACACTGACTTTTTATGTGTTTCCAGTTGACAGGTAGTGTTGCTGAGGATGGCATGAGGCGGCTACTCAGCTCTTTTGGGATGGCATTCTCCTTTTGATGATGCTGCCACACGTTATGTGGCATGCAAGTGCAAGATTCCTTGAGTAATATCGACAAACGAGATTACCTAAGGAATCTTCTTTATGATGAAAATTTTTATATTTCTATACTAGAGGTCACTGTATATGACCCTATGATTGCTGAGGATTCAAATAAAGGGGATTACTTAAGAAATCCTCGGTTTCATATGCTTCCGCAACAATCGTAGTAAAGTTAGGCAATGTAAAGAAAGCTTGTTTTTTGTATTCAAGTCAATGATGTAAAAGCTTTTATGATGAAATGAGAATGTATTTCTTATTAATTCCACTGCGTTATTTTACTTAATATATGTTGTAGTGCGATGAATGACCAACAGTGAGGTGCCCGGGAACGGGGCCTTACATATTAAATCAAGTAAAACACCATGAACCATGCATATTTATTAGTTTTCAATTGAATTGCAAATTTTAAATTTCAAAAACTTAATCAATTTCAATTAAATTTCTAAGTGTCGAACACACTTTAATGTGCAGCGCACTTTGAAAATTAAGTTCAAATGATTTAAAAAATGCTAAATCATGAAAATCTTTTCAAAGTCAGTTGATTATATGAGTTAAGGAGATTTACACATCAATTTTAACAAAAAATTCAAATTGACTTTTCAGGTCTTGTCTAAGTATGTCGACTGATGAACACAGAATCATCAAGAACACAGATGCTATATTTAGATTTTGATCATCACAATCTGATCGAAAACATGTTTTAACAACGCATTGACGTTCAATCAGTTATTATTACACTTTAAAACACAAATTGCAATTGTCTGAACCCTTAGGGTTCGAATGCCTAAATTGACTTAACACCCAATCAAATTTTGAATCATGTGATGAAATCTAATGTTATAAGCTTAATATGATGTTTAGATTCATTGATTATACCTATAAATCACACGGATTAGCAGGAAATAGCCAGATGATGTAAGTATGAGACAATCAGTATTGAATGAGTGAGTAACAGAGTGTTGTGTTTTTGAAAAATGATGAAATGTAACAAGTGTTGAATATATATAAGTGCAAAAACCCTTAGGAGCATGACAACTATGAAGGCCTATGACCATTGTTTAAGCACATGAGACTTAGACGCATGAGCATACTTGGTCATATTTCATTGAAAACCCTTAGGAGCATGAGCACTGTTTAGGCGCTTGGGCATTGTTCAGGCATATGTTTTAGACAGAAACGCCTACACTTGGTTCTCATAAACCTTGGAGCTTGAACACTGTTCAGGCACATGAGAGCCTATTGAAACTCCCGATACTTAGACATCACTTCAAACGTCTAACCACATAGGAAAGTCTGGAACTGTTCAGGCGTATGAGGTTTACTTGAAAGGCCCAACACCTAAACCATTTTTCCATAACATAATTTTTTAGGCACATGAGGTTTACCAAAACGCCTAACACTTGTACAAATTTGGGCACTGTTCAGGCGCATGAGATACCTTCCATGAGTCTGACACTTCGAAAATTTCACAACATCCATATGAACACTGTTTATGCACATCACTACTATTCATAAACATTTTCTCAACACTTAGACAAATTTTGATTATCACCCAAAATAATCATTAATTACCCTCAAATTTAATAATATCAAATTGTTTTTGGTAAAGATCACAAATCATTTGAAACTCGCTTTTTAACATTTTCAATTGAATCACCAATCAAACACATTTAAAAAAAAAATAATTTTCAAACAATTTCCCGTCATTTTAGTCTCTATTTTGAAAATTTTTACGACATAAATAATCCGCAAGAAGCTGTTCCACTTATTTTGAATTCTTTTCATGTTCATTTTTGCATCATATCAAACACACATGCTTGAATTGTAGCTTCATCCTTTTCAGCCAAAGCACTATATTTTGAATTCGTTTTCAAATTTTGACATTTTTATTGATTTTCTCTTATTCATCTATACTCCCTTTAAAATTTTAAGTTCACAAACTTAGATGTTTCTTTTAGGGTACAAATAGAGCAAACCAATCAAAATTAACATGCCTGCACACAGTAAATCATGCAAATATCAAAATGAAAGTAGAATAAAAATCTACTATATACACTTTGAATCATATGCCTGTGGTGAGATCATATCAGATAATATCAGCACATTAAAATAAAATAAAATGATGAATAGTCATAGATAGTGAATAAACCTTGATCAGGTGTGTTCTAGGTCAGCGTTCACACAGCAGATGAGACACGAGATCTAAGGACAGAAAATGAATGCTTTTGGCAAGATTATCAGCACACTTACTTTTTCAATTCTTGGATTGCTTAAGGTTCGATTAGATATGACATTATATAAAGCACAATTAGAGTTAGAGAGATCAACCATCGTCAAGGTATGCAAGAAAGCATTGTTGCTTAACTTATTAACCTTACATATACTTATAACCAGATCTCATGTTTATGTTAAGAAGAGAATTATCATGGATAAACCATTTGATAATCTCTAACATCCATTTGAATGGAGTGTGCACATTGGTATCTTTTGCATCAGGTGAGAATATCCTTGTCTGCAATGACTAACAACAAAGGATATCTTAGCACTTCAGGTGTATGATGACTCATAACAGAGAAGTGAACAGATGTTATAAACAGATCTCATGGTTATTCATATAACCCAGGTGTGAGTTTGCAACGTTACAGGCAATCAATCAGAAGAGTCAACACTACTCATTGGAACTAAGATGGAAACACACAAAATCATAATTGATTTAGTTTAATCATAAAAAATTTAGTTTTTTAGTATAGTTGCATGAGCTTACCTTCACATCATATCTGATCACGTCAGACTTTATTAATGAGTGGAATATGCAATCGATCAAAACCAATGTATCTATCATTTCTCACATATTGTAAAGACAGATTCATTTTTAAAATAGTAAATGAACAAACAAACTCTATTTTTCTAGTTTTTGTTTTAAAAGTGTCTATTTTTTTAACTATTTTCTATTTTTGTATTTATGTTTTCTTTTTAACACACACACACACACAATATATACAATCAGGCAGTCAACTTTGATAGTTTCTCTTTTAATTTTATTATATAGATAGGAGAGGGTTCTTTTCATTTGTTTATGATTCAAACAACACAATAAAACTCAATCATGTAATTAAACATGATTAATGAGGCCAATTGACTCGACCAAATACTTACACTAACCTGGTAAGAAGGCTTTTGTGAATAGATCAGCCAACTATTTTTCAGTTGATAATTGAACCATAATGATTAATCCTTTTTTAGAGTTATCTCTGAGAAAATGACATCGAATTTCGATACGCTTTGTTTTGAAGTGCTGGACAGGATAAGCTGTGATAAACATGGCAGTGGTGTTATAAATGCAAATAGGACTTTTAAGAAAATTGAACCCGTAATCAAGCAGTTGGTTTGGTAACCAAAGAATTTGAGAACATCGTGCTGAAGCAGCTATGTACTCACCTTCTGCGGTTGAAACGAAGACATTTGTTTGTGTTTTACATTGCTATGAGACTAATCTGGGGTCCAAAAACTAACATCCACCCGTTGAAGATTTACGATCTTGACAACATCCTCTATATTCACTATCTATATAGCCATGTAACTTGAAGTTTCCTTCATAAGTATACAACAACCCTAAAGCTGGTTTTCCTATGAGATACCTGCATATTCATTTAATAGCGATTACATGAGATTATTTCGGGTCAGATTGATACCTGGCACAGACACAAACAACATACATTATATCATGTCTAGATGTAGTAAAATACATCAAAGAACCAATCATAGATCTGTATAGAGTTTGGCAACAGATTTTCCTTTCGGATCAGCTTCAATCTTAGTATTGACGTCAGCTAGAGTTCTTATGGTTTGACAATCATGCAGTTTAAACTTTTTCAGGAGTTTTTCAATGAATTTCTCCTGATTAATAAAAATTTCATCTACAGACTGTTTCACTTGCAAACCAAGAAAAAAGTTAATTTCTCCCATAGAACTCATTTGGAAACAAGACTTCATGATTTCTTCAAATTCATTACACAATTTCGCACTTGTAGAACCGAATATGATATCATCAACATACACTTGAACACATAAGAGAACATCATCATCCTTCTTTATAAACAAACTTGTTTCAATTTTCCCTCGAGTGTATCCATGATGGATCAAATGCTGTGAAAATATATCATACCAAATTCTAGGAGCTTGATGAAGACCACACAATCCTTTGCTAAGCTTGTACAAATGATGAGATATTTTGAATCTTCGAAACATGGAGGTTGCTTGACATATACATCTTCATGATGAGATATTTGAATTTCATATATGATGCATAAGCCAGGAAGACGTGAATTGCTTCAAGTCTTGCAACTGGAGCAAATACTTCATCATAATCAATTCCTTCTCCTTATGTGTAACCTTGTGCAATGAGCCTCGCTTTGTTACAACAATTCTCCGGTCATGACTTGTTTAAAAACAACCATTTTGTGCCTATGGCATTTTCTCCTTCAGGTAAATCCACAAGCTTCCACACTTCCTGTTTGTGAAACTATAATAACTCTTCTTGCATAGCCTCAATCAAAATGTTGTCCTGTAAAGCTTCGGTGATATTTTTAGGGACAATTTGAGATAAATTCAAAACTGGACAACTAAAACTGATGATGTTTGGTAGGAAACCTAATAAAGGCTTTCTCCATCATCAGATTTTGCATCAAATTTTCCTAGCTGATCACTTGAATTTAAAAGCAAAACTGGACAACTAAAAGATTTACGAAAATCTATATTAGGTTTCCTACCAAACATCAACTCATAAGAAGTATCCTGTTTATCTTCCACAGGTAATGTACGATTCTGCACAAAACATGCTATGGATATGGCTTAATCCTATAAAGTGATTGGAATCTTTACTTCCGCTAACATGGAACGTGTAGCCTCAATCAAAGTTCTGTTTTTCCTTTCAGCACTATATTTTATTATGGAGTTCTAGGGGTACTAAACTGATGAGCAATTCCTTTTTCTGCACAAAACATGTCAACATTACATTCTTACATTTAGAACGCAACAAAAATCAAGCAACATTGGGCTTTTACTAAAGCCTACCAAATAGACATAATTTAATACAAAAATATATAAATTAAATAATTTATATAGCATATAATAGTCCATTGGAATCGTATTAACGCGTAGAATTTAAAAACGTAAAAATTGGACGACACGTGATTCGAGACAAGTCGGATTGGACGAGATGAGCCAAGGGACCAAAGGCCCTTGCCCCTCCGTTGTTGCGGCCGAACTCTAGACAAGGGAGAATTCCCCCTTGTTGCCTCACTTTTGCAAAAATCCTTCTCCAAGTCACTTCCATGTTGCAAACCCTAGCCACCACGACTTAAATACACCTTGTTCTTCATCATCTTCATTGAAAATCATCATCAATCCACCATTTTATTGATTTTTGGAACAATCAAGACATTCAAGATCATGTTCTAAACAAGCCTTGCTCATCTCCTTGTTTTTCTGGTAAGAAAAACCGTTTCTTGATATTTTATTCCTTGTTCTAGCTTGATATTGATGATATTCATCATCTAAACACAAAACCATTATCTAATATTTTCATATTCTTTGTTTTAGATGTTGGATCATGAAGATCTAGGTGTTACAGGTGTTGGACTCTCTATCCCGTAAAACCCTAATCCATGGTCTTTGAATATTCTTAATCTATTGATAATTGGGTTGTAACCTTTTGTGACCTGAACTAAATATATATCTTGGTCTCTTAAATTTTTTTTAAAATCATTAGTTTTGTTTCTTGATCAAATGGACAAGTTGGACAATCAAAAACTATGGAACGATTAAGTAATGATGTGAACCGGAAGACTAACTTCAAACTAACTGTTGGAGGATTGAAAATTTGAATAGTACAAGTGTTTAATTAAATTTTTGTACAATTAGAACATGGAATAAATATTCTTTATATACTCGGGTTAATAATGGTCAAATATTGAGGTTCGGGATGCAAAACAACAATACTAATGAAGTGGACAGTTTGCTGTCAGAAAAATGGGACATTTTTTACAGGTCATAACTTAGTCATAATAACTCTAAATCGGTCTAATTTTTCTCTAAAAATAAGTTGAATGAGCCCTCTAACAAACCCAAGTGGTCTCATCTTGTTTCGACATCGTTTGGTCTTCCAAACGTGGTAAACAAAACTGAAGGTCAAAGCTGACGAATCTGGCCAGCAGGTTGATCTGTGTTGGTCGAGTCATATCTTTCTTATATTTTATCCAATGCAGATGATTCTTTTTTAGGAGTTTATTTTAAAGCCTTATCTTTCAAGCGATACTAATTATGCAACTTTTCGTTATCGTTTTACCTCCAAACAGTTTATGCAAAACCGGTGCGCAATCAGCTCTACATGTTGAAATATTTTGATAAACTAAAAATTAAGGATATGAAACTAAATAATCAAATGAAGAAAAACTTTATAATTAAAAGTAATTAAATATCTTTTAAACGGATAAGCTAATAATATTCTTAATTCACTAAATATGGACGAATAGATGTACTGGAAAGGACATTAATAAAGTGATACTAAGTGACAACTAAAACCCTAAACGTGACAAAATTTAAAGTTTAAATCAGACTTTGGACTTGTCCTTCTAGTAAATCATATTTTTAATAAAATAAGAACCATGATGGACATTAAGGACTGGGCTACAAGGATTACACCCATATTGGTCATTTTGTCCTTTAGTAATCCTTTTGTGATTTGTACTCTTAGTGCTTGCTTTGCGTATTGTGGGATTTGGACTATACTATTTCAAGGTGAGTTTGACAGCCCCTTTTAATTATGTTTTCTTGGGGGGAAAAGCTTGCTTAATGTTTTATTCTATTTCGTGCTTGAGAGAATTTGTATGGGTTGAGTCATAGGATCGAGTCTAGATTTCTTTCATAAATGTGTACTGTACTTGGATTGAACTGGACTGTACGTGGACTGGACTCTCATGGAGAGGTATTGTTAGTACTAACGGGTTGACACCCCATCCTATCATTGGTATGCTAACTAAGACTGACTTGGCCTTGTGCGAGCCCTTGGGTGAATATAATCTGGTTATCGGACTTCGACTTATAAGTGGACTTTTATGGAATTCTATGACTACTATGCTCTCTTACCCACACACTTATTTTATTTACTACTTTAACGGTGATATCTTTTGTACTTATAAACCTGTGAACTCACCAACATATGTTGACTTTTTAGAGCATGTCTTTTCAGGTAATGTTGTTTATGTACTTGGATAGTGGACTGTAGATGAGACTGCTCCCTTGGGAACATTAGACTTTGCATAGGATTATTAGACTTGTTTGGACCAGTTTCTTTTGTTGAATTGTAATTTGTTGGATTTATACTTGGGATTGTTTTGGTACTTGTGCTTCTTTTTTTTGAATGAAAACTTTGGATTATTCATGCATTTATGGTATGACGTTTTGGAATTGATTATACTTGACACGTGTTCCTATGTGTCGGGTGACGTCTTGACCCATTCACAGAGAATACCTTTAGTAATTCTCTTAGACCCCCCATGTGTTATGACGATCACGTCCCTTGCATCCTCGTGTTTCCACTTCTAGCGAGGGTGTGACAGATTGGTATAAGTGCCATTGGTTATAGAGAATTAGATGGATTATTCGACCTAGACTATTACCTGAGTACCCACATGTAGTATGCATCATAAGATAATGTGTGTACTGTTATTCATGTAAATGTTTTATGAGCATTATTTGTTATCTTGTGTACCTTGTCTTGCATATTATTTGTGATGTACCTATTTGGAAAATTTTTGGTCGTATCACCTGTGCATGCTTTAAGAAAGCATTAGGTAAGGATATCCACTCGTTGTGCGCTTGACTATTATTTGGTCTGGATTGATAAGTGTAGCTATAAGGATTTTTAAAGAACTTAGGTTGTTAAGCCAATATTATTATATACGTCTGCTGGTGATACCTATGTTATGAGTTAAATGTTGGGAGATGAACACGCTACATGACATGACACCAACAAATAAGAACCATGGCGTACTCTGGTCAGACGACTACTTTATTGGATTTTGAACTATACTAAATGGAATCTTTTGACTGTTCCTTACCCAAGTGAATGCTCTCTTAATCAATTCCTTTGTATAACTTTGGTTACTTAACATTTGGTAAGTGACCATATCCTAGATTCTCCAATCATGGATAACACTCTATACTTGACATGATGCGTTGACATCAACAGGAGGAGCTAGGGGTGACCATGCAAAGCAAATTACCATTACGGATACACACGTAATGGCAATTTGCAGTGCATGCGAAATCTAGCAAACCCTTTCATGAGATAACGTCATAGTTAGTACAAGTCTTCCATTCTATACATGGGACATTGGAGTTCCTGTTCTTATGATTATCAATGATGTGGAAACATCTATCTCCTTTATCATTTCATAACTACAAATCAATATTGAGCATTTATAGGAATCATAATATGAAATTTTAGCCGAGTAGCTATGAGAAGTTGCTCCCTCTTTTGTTTCTATGATCCTTGAAATTGACTACCTGTTCAAATTGTACTTGGTCTTTGAAGAGTTGAAGTAGAGAGGTGAGACTCCTGCATCTATGTTGCTTTGTTCATACTGATCTTAAGACTTGGGGCAATCGTTATTTGAAAGTTTGAGCATCACGTTTAAAGGAATAAGCGGATGTCATGTAACTAGTTTAAGCGTCATTCTTGGTATATCGTTGGTGTGGTGAGAATGCTGCGGGGAACCCTATATATAAACATCTTTGGTATATTATGGATGTTCTTGAATTGGGTAATTTGATGATCCTTGCGGTTCAAAGTTGGACATTGTAGGAATGATAACATGGAAGGAAATGGTATTGAAGGCATGATTGGTTGTATGTACATGGAGTTCATGATGTGCAAGCCAAAGTAGTACGACGGGAAAGTTGGAGTAACAACCCTGACCCATTGCATTGAGAAAATTGGAACAGATATAGACATCGAAATCTATGCTGAAAATCAAAAGGTAAACTATGTAGTTTGTTCATCGGTGGGCGAAGAACTAGCATATTGGAATTCCCAAACACTACCTCGAGGTATGGAGGTTGTAATGGCCATGAATTTGGATTAGCTTAAAGGACCGGTAACCGAGGAGTACTACCTTGTGGATTAGATGGAAAAGTTAGATCTTGTGTCTTGGAATCATGTAATGGTAGGATGTGGTTATGATGCCCATACCTACCAATTCCATAAGGTGGCAAAGCTAGTGCCACAATTATGACACATAAATAAAAAATGGGGTTGAGAGCACATCAGGGGGCTGGGTCTATAGTTGTGAAATGATGGCCGATGCTGCACCCCAACCGTTTGGAGTGCAATACTGAAAACATGTACTTTGGCCGACGAGATGGTTCGTATTAGAGCTTTGAGAAAGCTAGTGAGACGAAGAAGGATGTTAGGGAATCAGGTAAGATAGATGGTGTTTAAAGGGACAAGAAGGACAAGGTCGTGAAAGGATATATGGTTGTAGTGCTAACATCGAAGGACTATACCGACACTTGTCTAGCGTGTAATAAGTGTCATGTGTACCATCCGACTATGACGCAATGTCATGTGTATTTCAATTTCTAGCAAGTGGAGCACTTAGCCAAGGGTTTAAAGGTGTTGGTGAACCCAATTGTGCCGATTAGTACGGTCAAATTGGCAAGAGTTTGACATTGACATTATGAGTGTGGAAGCCAGAAGTGTCATCAAAATGCATATGCGAGGTTACATGGGATTCAAGGTCAAATGGTCGATCAAGAACAAAGGAACAATTCAAAATCTGACCTGCAACTTGTGCTAGCCTAGTGCAAGGTAATATGGCAACCCTATTCATAGAAAGGCATTTGTGATTGGTGTCAATAATGCTCGACAGGACCCAGACGTATTGACTTTGACTTTTATACTGTGACAACCGACCTCTAGGTCATAATTCTAACCTTTATTAACCTGTATCATTACCCATTCAATACTATTAATGTTAATATCATTATCATTATTAATATTAGCATTATTATTATTGTTGTTATTATTGTCATTTTTGTTATTTCGTGTGCTTTTTGTGATGATTTAGCTATATCAAGCTTTAGCCTAGGGAAACTTAGTGTTCAATGAAAGTTATCTAATCATCCTTGTAAAAATTAAATCATAATTGAAACAATTAATATGTGTATGAACACATAATTCTCGGATTAATGCATGCATGTTCATGCATAATACTTAAACAACTAACTAGAATTTACAACCTAAAATACTATATTATACTACATACTACACTACATAATAACATTGATAATTAAAATTTAAAACAAAACCCACTAGACTCGAATTGCTCGGCCGCCCCTTGACCACCAATCCCTTCCCTCTACACCATTTAAGTCATTCAAACACACCACCGCCCTTTCCTCCACTCTCATTGCATGCAACTACTTTCAAACTCTGCTCTTAGTCTCTTCTCTCCCTCTTGGTTTTACAGCAGAAAAACACACACAACACACCAAAAATCCTCTCCATTTCAGCTTCATATTCGAAGTACAACCACAAACCACCATCGGCCGAGTCCAAACAACTAAGAAAGTGGCATTTTGAGAGCTTTTGGTGCACGGTTCATACAAGTTTGAGATTCTCCAGCCTTTGTTCGAGATTCTCCAGCTCCTCTTGTCCTTCTACACTCTCCAAATCATGAACCACACAAAGAGTAAGTTTAATCTCACCCAAAACAAGCTATGTCATGTGTTATTCTTTCTTTAATCTACCAAAAACCTTACCATCTTTGTTCTAAAAGAAATTTACTGCTATCACCTTGTTCTTGAGGAGCTTCTAACATCCTTGAAGGAATCTCGTTTGATATGTTAAATATTCCAAGGGTGGAACACGAGTTACACCTTGAAAAGCCTCTTTTGGGTGATTTTGGCATCATCGAACCTTATGTCTTGTAATCCTCTGAAACCCAAGCTTGGAATCTGCATAAAAATAGTGTTTAAACCTCTTAATAACCTGTTTTGAAAGTTACAAATTGTTTTGGTGATGAATGGGTACAATCTATGATGTTTTACACATGTGTAAATGGCTAAAATAATGAAATCTCTCAACTACAAGCTTATTCTTCGGTTACATGTTAAACCCGTGAGTTAGAGCTATTATTTCAATATTTTTTGGTGTTATTAGGTATATTAAGTGATGTTAATGGCTGAAAATAATAAAAATATGGACTTGTAGGTATTTTTAGCTTATTTTTGGAACCCGAAAGGTGGTGAAACGACTTAAAAATAAGAGAACTTAGGTTTTAATCATTTTAAAAAGAATTCTAGGCTCTAAAAGGGTTAACAAAGTGTTTTAGATTGGATTCGTCGATTAAATGGTCAAAGGACCATTTAAAAGGAATTTTTTGTTAAAAACGGGTCGTAACCGGTAACGTAAAACGTAAGAATTCTAAATACGAACCTTAATTGTAAAAAAAAAGATAATTTAGAGTTAACATATTTAAAATGAGTTACTTAACTACAAAAACCTGTTATGTGGTCATAAATGTCATTAAGTGCAAGAAAACAAACTTTGGGGGTAGAAATTGTAAATTTTGAAACATGGAGGACTAAATTGTAAATTATACCAAACATCAATAAACCGAACCCTTGAACTAATAATCACTTGGTAAACTTAATTTATCTTGTGTCACTGACTTAATAGTGTAAAAATCCATATTTTTCCTAAATGACCTTGACTTTTGATAAAAGGAAACTTTTTATACAAGACTTAACAAATCAAAATCTAATTGGACGTTCAACCTCTTGGCACATCTAGTACACCTTACATAACCTTAGAACCAGTACCTTATCACTTAAATCTTGATGGTAGGGTTCTATACTTGAGATTTTTCCCGGCACACGAAGAATCCTTTGCTTGAATCTTAAGGTGAGTTCTAATGTTCCCTTTTTACTACTGTTTTTGGGATGAAACATGCTATGCTTAGACTGAAATCATTTATGAGATATTGTATGATACATGAATGTTGGGGATAATGTTAGAACCAGCTTATACTTGTATCACAATCATTAATTCTTGTGTGAACCTCTTGTTTTATATGGGTAGATCTACTTGGGGAATCCCCCACACATAGTGCCTTCCATGATTAACGGGAAGGGTACCACACTGAGATCCTATGGGGTCATTTGTGGCATGCGTCATGTTTTTATAAGATACTAGGGTGAACTATCCAGCAGGTATTGTCCACTATTTTGAGGATCAGTTCTTCCTTCGGGATTAACCGGCACAACATAACTTTTAAAGAGGCTAGCCGGGACTGAGTGTAGGGTTGATTGTGATCCCCCACAATAGTGAAACTATGATTCTTTTTAAATCAAATGTGGATTCTATTGAATCCTTTTGTTTTTAAACTTTAAGCACTTGAATTCACCAACTTTTTAGTTGACACAATTTTCTTTTGAGCATATTTTAGGCAATCCATGAAGGGAGTCTAGCGGCTGTAGAAGACCTAGACCTAGTACCGTGACCATGGCATTGGCTTGTTTTGTTTTGAAACATTTTGAACAATTTACATTTATTGTTGTTAGAAAAAAATTATACTGATGTTGTATGTACTCGTTTCATTTGGGGGCTAGACTTACCCTTAGCCCGGGTTTACTTTAAACATTAATGCCATGTGATGTTCTCTCCTTTTGCGCTCTTATGATGGTTTGTTTCCGTTGCCATATGTTGTTGCTAGTCTGTTACGTCCTACCCTACTTGGGCCCGGGGTGTGACATATTCTAAGTTGGACTTGACCCTAATTATGAGGATAAGTGTAATAGTCTGTGACGTCCTACCCTACCTGGGCCCGGGGTGTGACATATTCTAAGTTGGACTTGACCCTAATTATGAGGATAAGTGTTATGAAATGGGCTAATGGTAGTCTTGTAAATATTAAGAAAATAATTTAGTAACTCATCTTGGGGTCGAGGAGGGGTTGTTACATTCTCCCACCGTTTAGGAAATTTTGTCCCGAAATTTTAGCTTCAATTAGTCTTTTGGACGGGTGGCTTAAAGAGGTGCGGATATTCCTTCCTCATTTTTACCTTGGGTATGCGGCTCCACCTAAGTCTCTGGACCAATCGATCAGTAATCTCTATAGGCTCCTTAACAAAATTTAGTTTGTCATTTATTTTTGCTTCTTTCAATGGTAATTCTAAGGCTTTGTCTACCAGACACTTCTTCAAATTTGATACATGAAAGGTGTCATGTATGTAGCTCAGCTCCTCCGGTAGTCTGAGCTGGTATGCTACCGGACCAATTCTTTCTAGTATTTCAAATGGTCTAATATATCTTGGGCTTAGCTTGCCCTTCTTGCTAAACCTCACACCTCCCTTCCACGGGGTGACTTTCAACATCACTTTATCACCCACTTGGAATTATAGAGGTTTTCGTCTTCTGTCCGCATATTTCTTTTGATGATATCTGGCTGTTCTGAGTCGTTCCTTTACCTTAACTATTTTGTCTGTGGTTTCCATTATGATATTGGGTCCCATCACTTGGTTATCACCTATCTCATTCCAACTTAATGGTGATCGACATTTCCTGCCATATAGAGCCTCACACGTGGCTGATTTTATGCTTGCGTGGTAACTATTATTGTAGAAGAACTCCACTAGGGGAAGATGGTTATCCCAGCTTCCACCAAAGTCAATTACACAATCCCTTAGCATGTCTTCTAAAGTTTGAATGGTTCTTTAACTTTGTCCATCGGTTTGAGGGTGATACGTAGTCATTATGTCGAGACAGGTTCCCGGAGCCTGCTGGAGAGATCTCTAAAATCGTTATGTGAAGCGACTATCACGGTCTGAAATAATCGAGAGCAGCAATCCATGCCGAGCCACTATCTCGTCAATGTATATTCGGGCTAACTTTGACATCTCATAGTCCGCTCGAATTGGTAAGAAATAGGCTGATTTGGTAAGCCTGTCCAGGATTACCCAAATAGCATCATAACCGCGAGATGTCCTTGGTAATTTCATGACAAAATCCATTGTGATGTTATCTCATTTCCAATCCGGGATTTCAGGTTGCTGTAGGGTTCCTGATGGTTTTTGGTTTTTCGGCCTTTACCATTGCACATGTAAAACATTTCCCCACATAGGTGGTAATAGATTTCTTTAATCCGGGCCACCAGAATAGTGTTTTCAAGTCTTGATACATCTTATCACTTCCTGGGTGAACCGAATATCTAGATTTGTGGGCCTCGTCCAAAATCATATCCCTAATTCCACCATGGTTAGGCACCCATGTCCTTCCTTCATATTTGTACAATCTTTCGTTGTCTACTTCCAAACGCTTCTCCATCCCTGTTAACATCTCACTAGACAGCTTATCCTCCTTGAGGACTTCCTCCTGTGTTTCTTTCAATCTGGCGACAAGGCTAGTGTACACGCTCATCCTTAGGGCATGAACACGAAGGCGTTTTTCCCTTTCCTTTCTGCTCAGGTCACCAGCCGTTATGTTTGCCTTCCCGGGATGGTAGCGAATCTCACATTCGTAGTCACTTGATAGTTCTACCCATCTCCTGTGACGCATGTTCAACATCTTCTGATCCAGAATATGCTGTAGGCTTTTGTGATCGGTGTAGATAACGCACTTAAAACCGTAGAGGTAGTGTCTCCACATTTTGAGTGCAAACACCACTGCACCCAATTCCAAATCGTGTGTCGTGTAATTCCTTTTAAACTCGTTCAGCAATGTGGACGCATACATGATCACTTTTTCCCGCTGCATTAGTACGTAACCAAAATGTTGACGCGAGGCGTCGCAATAGGCTACAAAGTCCTCTGTTCCCTCTGGTAGGGTAATGATAGGTGCGCTGCAGAGTTTTTCCTTTAACAGGTTAAAGGCTTTATCTTGTTCCTTTCCCTACTCATAAGCTGTATCCTTCTTGGTCAAAGCAGTTAGTGGATGTACTGTTCGAGAGAAATCCTTGATAAACCTCCTGTAATAACCAGCCAAACTAAGAAATTGTCTGATCTCGGTAGGAGTTTCTGGAATCTTCTAGTTCTTGTAGCTTCTATTTTTTCTGGGTCCACCTGCATTCCATCCTTATTCACTATATGCCCAAGAAATTTAGTTTCATGCACCAAAAACTCGCACTTGGAGAATTTTGCGTATAGTTGTTCATTCTTGAGTAATTCAAGGATTAATCGGAGATGCTTCTCATGTTCCTCCTTGCTTCGAGAGTAGATGAAGACATCGTCGATGAATACGATCAAGAACTTGTCTAGGTATGGGCGGCACACACGGTTCATGAGATCCATGAATGCTACGGGCACGTTAGTCAATCCGAATGGCATGACTAGGTACTCATAGTGCCTATATCTGGTTCAGAAAGTTGTCTTGGGATTGTCCTATTCCTTTATCTTTAGTTGGTGGTATCCTGATCGACAAGTATATCTTAGAGAAATAGCTAGCTCCTTGCAATTGATCGAATAAGTCGTCGATTCTGGGGAGAGGATATCGGTTCTTTACGGTAAGTTTGTTCAGTTCTCGATAGTCGATACATATTCGTAGTGTTCCGTCCTTCTTCTTAACGAATAGCACTGGAGCACCCCACGGTGAAACACTGGGTCGTACAAACCCCTTATCAAGTAGTTCTTGGATTTGTAGCATCAGCTCCTTCATTTTGGACGGAGCTAGTCGATAAGGTGGTTTGGCCACCGGTGCGGCGCTAGGTACTAAATAAATTTGGAATTCGACTTGTCGGGTCGGTGGAAGTCCTGATAAGTCTCTTACACCTAAAACAAGGCATGGGGTTGCACACCCCTTGATGATGAAGCTTGCATTTGTTGCAGAAGGGGCTTGTGCCTAGATACAACCTCCTAGCCTTTCGACCATGGTCATTTCGTCTTGCCTCTTCACCGGATCTTTTGCTTGAACTGCTACTACTGCCGACCACCTTCCTAGCATCGAAACATTTCCTTGTCTCATCTACTGTCTTCTTCTTGTCCTCCGTCCTTCCCTACTCAGTCCAGCCAGCCCTAACTAGGTCATCAGTTAGGCAACTGGTGAAATCCACTGCAGCTTGCAGGGTCGCAGGCCTTGAAGACCGGACCATACCTCTAACCCTTGGATGGAATCCCCAAATGAAGCGGGCTACACCCTTGGATTCGGGCATCACCAAGTGTGGTACCTGTCGAGACAACGCTAGGAATCGATTGATGTATTCAGTGTAGTTTGGGCCTTTCATCTCCAAACTCAGAAATTCAGCCTCCATTTTCTCTAGTTGATTGATCAGGCAGTACTTGTTGGTGATTAGTTCCCATAACTCAGACCAGCTCGTCCTACCAACAGCATTCCTGCCACAGGGTTGAATGATGGTTTTCTACCATTCCAGTGTTGGTCCCTTGAGAGATAGGGAAGCAAATCTCACCAAATGCTCAAGCTTGAATTCGCTGATATCCAACAAAACTTTGATTTCGTCTAGCCACCTACATGTTTCAATTTCACCCTCGGTTCCATAGAAGTCCTTCGGCTTGCAGGCCATGAATGTCTTGAAGGAGCACCCATTTCTTATAGCTTCGGCTTCCTCATTGTTGCCTTTATCGTTATTAGGTCAATTAGTCCCAGTGGTGTGTCGGACCGTTTGAAGGATAGCACTTACAACACAACAACACAATGAGGAAAGTGTATAAGAACACTTAACAGATCAAATAGGGAAGTGGTCATAGTGATGCAAAGAACACAAGTAAACTTAGAAACAAAACAAGATAACAACACAAGTAGTTGGTTTTCAAGGATGCTGTATATTGCTTCTCAAGTTCAAAGTTACAAGTATTCAAGCATAAGCATACACCACTACTAAGTTACAAGACTTGAGACACTA
>BJCO01465527.1:0-15820 GCA_018326465.1 Flaveria floridana
TTGATTGAAATGTTAACAAAAATACTATAGCAAAAGAAATTAAAGAAAATTTACATTTTATAGTTCCCTACGAATTTTCATCGTATGAAAGCAATCCGTTACCACCTTTCCAAAAATATTAATTTAGCACCAAGAACTTGATTGTTCTATTCAATGCTACTGCAAAAATATTAATTTAAGTGCCTTATTGAACCACTTAATGCTACTGCAATGAGAAGAACAATTCACTTAATCTTGATGTTACTAAATTATCTCTAAATCTCTTTTATTTAATCAATAAAGTTTTATTTAATCATGTGATTATAATCAATAAAGTTTTATTTAATCATGTGATTATTCAAATAGTTACCTTGGGATGAAATGAGGAGGCTTTTCTCAACTAGTTTTTGTGCTTTGGGATGAAATCAATGAAAAAGAAAAAATGAGATTACAGAAGAAATGAGATTACAGCAGCAATGAGGCATGGTTTTGGGTTGATTTAGGGTAAAATAGTATTAAGGGTAAAATCGTAATTACACATCTTAAAAAGAGTAATAAAGCACCACAGCAGGAATCGAACCTGCGACCTATTCTTGGTTGGTGACCCGCAGAGAAGGAAATAACCAGTGAACTAATTACATATTTCTGAATAAGATTTGATCTTAATAATATTTATGGTTCACTTACAGAAAAACTATGGGTTCGCTAAAAATTTCGGTATTATACGGTCCACTACTAGTTTCAAAATCAATAGGGTCACTTGACCCCGTTCCTTAAATGCTAGTTCCGCCCCTGTGCGTGACTTCCGTAAAGTTGTGGTTGACGTAACACTTTGAGAAGTCAACGTATTTCCCTTTTAATTGGAACCGAACGTTTACATCTCATTGTTGTGTTGAATCATTTACGTCATAGATCTTGTTTTCCTGACTTAAACCATTCAAGATTTGAGAACCTATCACAATTAACTCTGTTATCCCAAACCTTAAACTTATTCCTAGTAAGCATGATTTTCTTTTCCTGTCAATGTTACATTGATGTAATTTGAAGTTTCTGAATTTCTAGCCGATATTCTCTTCGTTACTAAGCCAAGCGTTGTAAAATCTTTTAACCGTTTGCACAGTAGGCAATGCAAGAGTCTGCAAGTCAACTTATGAGTAAAAATACTAGTATCTTTTAAATGATTATATCTCATCAAAACAGGGGTGACTCCCTTACTTTGGTGATGACTTTCCTGCAGCAGCAAATGATGTTGTTTTCTCTATTCGTGTTGTTGTGCTTTACCTTATTCTAGATAACATCAGTGATGTAACTATTCGTTGATCTTTCTTGAATATCTCATATCAGATAATTAGCGAACATGATTGATTTGAAGTGTTGGCGAATACTTAAAGTTGCTTACTTCAACTATTGAGTTATCATGCATTCAAATAGCTTAAAATAATCAATTTTGTGTTTCACCGTTATAATCAAATTTATAGCTTGCATGTCAGAAGGTATCCAATTGACCAATAGAGTTTCAAAATTAAAAACATTTTTTATGAAACTTAAATTCAAAATAAATATTCAAATAAAATTGTAACTGAAGAAGAATATGTATCTGATTTTTGGTGTGTGTTGTTGTCCATTTACATGTCTCATCATTTTCAGCTTTTTGATTTTGCGTTACTCCTTGATTATCCTCTCAACTTTTCACTTTAATCAATGAGACATTTATAATAAGCTTGACCTTTTTTCATACAAACATGCTCATAGCATAAAGTTTGAAATTTTAAACTTTTTTTTAATTATTAATTTCTTAGGTCATGGAGGGAACCTGAATTTTATCATCCGTTTGATGCTTGAACAATGGTTAGACTAATGGTGAAGGAATTAAGCAGATAAATACAAATATTTCATTTGTTTACGGATCTAGATAGATCATTGCAAGAAAAGAAACCATCTAGATAGATCTCAACATCTTTTTTTTCTTTCAAGTCCTCGCAAACCAACTGTATAGGCATGCTTAACTTGGGACCAAGCCTGGACATAAAACATGATTTTGGTCGTCCTTAAGTTGAAGTCAAATCAAGTTGGGACGTTGGGTAACCAAGACGTTGTCTTTTTTAAAATTCATGAATGATTTGTGTTAAATGTAAAACTCTATCTGTTAAAAATAAAAGGATCTGGGAGGATTCTTATTAGAGTGTATTTTAGACAACTTCTAACTCATTTGCCATATTGACTTACCACTATTTGATCTGCTTCTTAAAAGCTAACCTTATTATGCTTGACATACTTGACCAGCAATCAATACAACACCACGCAACTTGATTTAATTTGAGCCTGTATGAGTGGTCTAAATTGTTAGATTTAACACAGGTAGCCCATGATGGTGATTAATATCTTTGTGATAAAAAGCTTTGGCAACATTTTTGGAACAATAATTTCGCCTTTCAACCAATAGTCACACTTCATGATATGGCAACTACAACAAGAATGACGGATTGCACTTTGTAACACAACAATTACGATTTCAGATAACAAAATAAAAAAAAACAATCTCCGCGCGTTCTCAATCAGTCCCCGCGCAACGCGCGGTGGAATATACCTAGTATACTATTAATTACAAATTTAATAAATAGTATTTTTAGGTTTCTTTACTATGGCAAAAGTTTTGTATATTAGAGTTTGGTTCATACTATTTATAGTCGCATTTGTTTCCCCAAGTTTGCCTATTAAAATTTAGTATTTTACGAACTTTGACCAATAAAGTTTAGATCTTAAATATAAATTTATATTTTTGTCACAACACTTTGCTTTTATGGTTTCTGATGAGCCGGAACGTCACGATCAAAATAACGCGTCTTTCGTGTAGAAAACGACAGGGTCTCCAGTCAAGTATTTTTTGAATCTGACCACTAAAGTTTACTATTTTAGAGTTTCACCACAAGATTTCGTTTTAATGGTTTCCAACAAGGCCACCCTAATAACTACCAAAGTAACACAATGTTGCGGGTGAGAAAGATGACCGGACTCTCACCACGTAGGGTGGAGGGAAAAACTAGTTGATGATAACTTCAAAGATATAGACCAACATATGCTTTCTTGTCCCATCATTAATTGACAAGTTTTGATACACCCATCAAGTTGGCAAATCTTTTATCCTTTTTAAATAATCAATGTAGTTAGATAGTTCAAATTCAAGTATTTTTTTTATCATAATCAGAATCACATGGATATATATGCATCTCGGTCGATCCTGGTGAATTTGTTATATTAAATTTATGAAGAGTACTAGACAGACTCAAAGCACCTGTACACATAAGCAATCGAGTTTACCTTGTTAAAGTTATCGTGAAGCTCTTCGATTTGCATATCTTGCACCGCACTGCGTTGAGATACTCAAACTTATGATATTAGTGAATGGTGATTCTAGCCCTTAGTCTTCAAACATTTTGGGTTAATATAAGCCTTGTTCATGCTGTTGAACATTTTAATGTCATATTTCTCAAAAAAGTGAAGCTACTTCTATCCAAAAGTGAATCAAAACCTTCAACTCTAACTTGTTGTAATCTTAGGTTGGTTGAATTAACCCTCGAAGTTACAGTTAAGATATCTTGATCTTTCCTTTGAAGAGCTCAACACAATATATTCATAAAACGTAAAAAACGCTTCGTAAAGTTTAAATAATGCAAAAAACTAAATGCTTTCAAAAAGAAGTGAAGTACATGTTCTTACGTTTGGCTAGCATTAACCACAAATACATTTTTAATATTTCAATCATTTTCAATATATTCAATCACACTTTAATAATAGATGCATTTAAAATTTGGGTTAACCCATAAAGTGCGGGCCGTAACAATGGTAGGTTTAAACTTTAAACTTTAAATGAATGATTGAATTCTATGGGCCCTCTATCCTCTGTATATACAGTAAAAGGCATAGATCAATATATTACCAATAGAATACTAATTCAAATATCATGCTCCAGATATTGTTGCAAAGCTTGCATTCGTATATCAGCAATCATGAAAAAGAATCGAAGTTTAAAAATCACCTAACACGTACTATATATGTAATTTGAGAACAAAGAAGTTGAAAATGTGATAATCTTGAATTCAACTTCATGCCAGCAATAGAAAATGATCACATAAATGATATGCCAAAAATCAAACAAAAGAACCAAAATAACATTATGCAAATGGAATTGTGGATGGCAAGCCATAGAAACAACAAAATACATCTTCCTCCCTAAACCACCATCAACCACCGCCACCACCTCCATCGCCACCAGCATAGCCGCCGCCACCATGTCCGCCATGAGAACTTCCACCCATGTCAGACACATGAGCTGCAGTAGCCACTACAACCGCTGCACCTGCTGCTTCATGACCACCAGTATTACCACCACTGTTTTCACCATGGTTACCACCACCACCGCCGCCGCCACCACCAACAGATGATCTGTCCCGTGTCACTGATTCCTCGGCCTTCTTCTTCCCACTACAAAAATTGAAACAAAAACACATGATTGCACACTCAAATGTGAGTGTTACAGGTGTGTAACACTAGCCTTTTTATAATCTGTAATAAAGGTACTGTTTAATTAAGAATTATAAAATAGTTACAGCTCAACATTGGACTCCAAAAGCATGTGTGGTACAAAACCTTTGATTATTCTCTATGATTAATGATTAAAGATAAAGTAAGATGCTAAACCAAAAATTATTGGTTACTCGTTAATTCAGTAGTCAAAAATATTGTTTTTTAAATCATGTTTCGCCACAGAGCACAGAAATTTGTAAAGTAGAGAAATACAAATTGATAACGATTTTGATCACAGAGAGGCAAATATGATTTAAATAGTTTACTGAATCATGTGGAATAGGTTAGGATTATACTAAAAGTAATATTTAATGTGGTCCTTCTATTGTTTTAAAGAGAATGATATTTTGGTTATTGTATCAAATACGTCAGTTTATTATGTTTTATACGTTTATTTTGTCAAATATCAGTTCATTGTGTCATATATTTTACATTATTTGTTATATGTATTAATCATTGTGTTTTACGTTTTAGCTCATGTTATGTTATTTTTGTCATTGTTGTTATTGATTATAAACTTGTTATCTATCATTGTGCTTTACAATTGGAAGACACAATGATATACTTTCACCAATCTAATTTTCAAAACTCATAGTGTTGAAGATAACAATTTGTTATTTTTGTTACTGTTTTTTAAACAGATTATATAAACCTGTTATTATTCATTGCGATACCATTACAAATACACAATGATGTTATTTCGACAATATATTTTTCAAAACTCATATTATTCAAGATAACACAATGACGATCAAAATACACAGTAAGACATTATGTTATTTTGTCATTATTTTTAATGTATTAGATTAATTAGTTGTTAATTTATTTTTATATGTTACATATTCGAGATACACAACAATATTATTCCATCATTATATTTTTTAAAATTCATCATTTTAGAAAAAAACACAACAGTATTCAAAATTAGCACAATAACCAAACAAAAGACATAATGAACTGCACTAAAAACATAATAACAAGTTATGAGCTTTAAAACATCAATTTTTTTCTTTTTATATAACAATAATGTACTCGTTTTAAAGATAAAAACGCTCGTTTTTATGGTGTAATTATTATAAAAAGAATAATATAAAAGTTATGAACATTTAAAAAAATGGCGGAACTTGCAAAAAGTTAACAAAAGTGGTTATTTCAAAAATATCCTTCTAATAAACTTTTTCCTACAATTTGATATGAACTATCGATTAAAAAGGTGGATGGTTGAGATTACTTCTTAGACTTTTTAGTTTTAAAATACTTTCTATTTGAACCGTTTTCATGTGGAATAATCTAAAATTTATGTATATAAACAAATTAAATAATTTTAAATTATTTTATATTAATGTGTATAGATATTTATTAGAGTAAAATATAGTTTTTGTCTTTGTAGTTTGTAGTTTGGTTAAATAACATATTTAGTCCAGCGCTTCTAAGTTCTAATTTATTTTTTTTGGTTTATTAGGGTGGACGAGCACTCACGGGTTTGACAAGCAAATAGTTGTGACTTGTGAGTTTAACTTAACGCATACACCACTGCAACCTATGCGGGTAGCTCAAGCCCGATATCTTCACATTCAATATTTAACTTAAGGCCCTAAATCACATAGAGCCATCTATCTTTTTCATTCCCTAATTTTTTTAATTCAATATTTACTTTAAAGCCATTTTTTTTTCTAGTGACTTGTGTTTGTTACTTTTTCTTTTTAAAAAAAGCCCCTACCTTCATTGTCTTGTTTATTCGATCTTTTTTAAAAAAAAAAAATCATCAATACAAATTTAAAGAAACAGAGTTGCTTTAAATTAAAATGTTTTTGGTTGAATCAACGGTTTTGACACTCACTTTAAACTTCTATATGATTATGTAAAACACAATACAAATCTAACAAAGTTTTATATCTTGGATTTAGACGAAAAGTAGTCACAATTAATAATTTATTTTTTTATCGTTATCTGCATTTTATGGCCATTTTTAAGTTTAATACTTAATTGTTTTTAATTAAATAATTTAAAGTTCATTTAATGCATAGGTGATGTATGTTATGATTATAAATATACTTACAATGATGTCTATATTTATTCTAAACCCTTATATGATATATACCTATGTATTGTATACTCTATAATCTGCTTGCTATCGTTTTTCAAGTCGGATGTCTCTTTAGAAGCGGTATCTCACTCGCCACCACCTACCACTCTCAGACCTTACTTTTTAGTGAAATAAACTTGGTTTGTTTGTTTGTTTGTTTTGTAGCTTGATTTAAAATCACACGTTTAACACAATTTGTTTCTTTTGTAAAATTTGTGTGAAAAGATAATCACATCGGTGTGTAAAAACCACTTTAAAATGCAAGCAATCAACTATCCTCGTATAACACTCCAAGTTAAATGAAGCAATGGTTTATAACCCACTGCAGGATTAAACACCCACCTACAGTAAACTATTAATGCACTTATCACCATCCAACCATCCACTCAAAACAGGCAAAAACCCATGACCAGAAACACAAACTACAGATAATAACAGAATTCTAAACACCAAAAAATAAAAAAAAATTATGTCAGCAGATACACTACAGGTCAAATCGACTTACAAAGCCAAATGTATTTACAGTGTCATTGTAAATCGAATGCCAATATATTAGAATAAGGAGTTTTTTAAGCAATGATAACAGAATTAACTAGCAGGCTGGAAGGCAGCCTTCAAAATATCAAAACATCAACAAACACAAATCTTCTTAACTAATACAAGCCTTCATGGATGTTCTCCCGCCTGCCAATGGATTCTGCAACGTTTTAAGACGAATACAGAACCCAATTCAGGATCAGTGGAGACAATATTGATGATTAACATAGACAGTTATGGGTGTTTGGATGACAATATAAAGGTATGAGTGTTTGGATATGCAACAAGGTATCTGAACAACCATCCAAAATGTCATTCATACTGCATAGCAACATACCAGGGATAAGAGATTATTGATACTGACCTTAAAATTGGAGGGTCCCCACATTTTATCACGTCTTGATAAGTTCATGAAAATCTAGGTTTTTTATCAGCTGGCTTCAATATTTGAAAAGAACACATTAAGCTTTCATCAACACTCATCATTGTACCGGCATTATCAAATTCACCACAATAATTAGGGGCAGAGAATATTGTAACAAGCTGTCTGTCAGCAAAGAACTCATATCCATCTTCAACAACCTGTATTGTTAATGCACAAAGTACTAATTAATACATCACCATTTGCACCAATTAGAAGCCATACCGTTTATTTATGAACGGGTCAATCTGACTAACTTTTTATTTCTAAAAGTCAAAACTGGTATAGGTTGAAAGTCACGCATATTGTATTGTTAATACACAAAAACCTTGTCAATCTTTTTACACAAAATAATGAGATTATTATTGAAATAATATAATTTTTTGTACTCATATTTCACACTAAATAATTAAAACATATTAAATAACTTTTGCAAAACGTATTCTAGGTCAATACGACCCAACCTGAAGAAAGAACACTCGATTTAACCCGAGCTCATTTTGACCCATTAGTCAACTCCCCGACCCCCCCACCCCCCAAATTTGCCACCTGTAGAACTATTAAAAAGTGAACCTGGTGAGCACGACAAACAAGGTCCATATCATGCTGCATTAGGAACTCAGCCACCTTATCAGGACCAAAAGTGTAGGACACGCCCCTATCATTCATCCCCCACCCCTTAACTTCCCTACTAGGATCTGACCAAAGTAAATCACAAAGCAAACCAGAATCTGGAACATCAGTTGGGCGGGGCAAGTTTCTTATCTGATCTAGGCTAGTTAGATCAGGAGAAAGACCGCCATGCATACATAGTATTTTGTCATCTATAAGAGCAGCTACAGGAAGACAATTGAAACATTCAGTAAAAGTTTTCCAAAGCCTAACATTAAAACGGCGTTTACATTCATCATAAAATCCGTATATCCTGTTGATTGATGCGCATTC
Source organism: Flaveria floridana (assembly GCA_018326465.1). NCBI lineage: Eukaryota > Viridiplantae > Streptophyta > Magnoliopsida > Asterales > Asteraceae > Flaveria > Flaveria floridana. Next base: position 8,553 of record BJCO01465527.1, read on the forward strand.
ATGGTTTCCTCTTAAAAGGAAGAAGTTTTCGGGATATTTGATTTTGTAGGCGAGTAAAAGGCATATGGTTTCCAGACTTTGCTTGCCACGGTCCACATAATCACCTAGGAATAAGTAATTTGATTCAGGAGGAAATCCTCCGTATTCAAATAACCTTAAGAGGTCCCCATATTGTCCATGAATGTCACCTGAAATTCAAATAGAAAAAGTTCATATATCTCACTTCTACGTGTTAGATGCAAAATTACCAATAATATGTATAATCTGAAGTAAATGGCAGTATGGCAACTGAAACCAGAAAATGAGAGTAAAGCAATTGATAGTTTCGCACAAAAAATAAATAAATAAATTACAAATTTAACCAAGCAGCCCATTTGGCTTACATTACTATGGCATATGCCCTATGGGGTCCCCTCGGTTCATTAATAAAAATAGAGGAGATCAAATTATCAGCAGTGTGTCTTTAATCAAATTTATAATGCTAATTACTAATCATATTTAAAGTCAACTGGTAATTATGTATGAAGTGGACAGATATAGCTGAAACTTAAAAAAGTAAATCAACATCTAATTTGATACGTGTTAGATGCAAAATTACCAATTATAGGTATAATATGAAGTACATGGCAGTATGGCATTTAAATGTATGCAAGCCAGAAATGAAACTGAAACCAAAAAATGAGAGTAAAACAGTTGATAGTTTCACAAAAAAAAATTTGTTACAAATTTAACCAAGCAGCCCATTTGGCTTACATTATTATGGGGTCCCACGGCTCATTTATTAAAATAGAGAAGATCGAATTATCAGCCAGTGTGATCTTTAATCAAATTTATATTTACTAAATACTAATCATATTAAAAGTCAACAAGTAATTATGTATGAAATGGACAGATATAGCTAAAACTTAAAAACGTAAATCAACAGCTATTGATTCTATCCTATTTCTAGCCAAATGTGAACAATATGAACCACTGAAGCATAGTGTGATTCTGGTTCCAACCTAATTCCAATCTGAATCTTCAAATAAGACAGAAATTTATTCCCCTGGATTATTTTTAGTGCTTTCTACTTCCAAAATCACATTTAACTCTTTAAGTATGATGTTGCACATTTTTCATCAAATAACCTCTATTTTAATTTTTTGTTGTAAATGAAAATAGCATATGTACTAAGATTTAGGGTTCAAGATAGCTGGTGACCACTTATGTATCGTTTTTACAGTTTTAAGTGCAAAAAGGTTCCCCATCCAGACCTCACATAAAAACGAACGTCACAATGGAACAAGTTTTCTCTTCTAAACAGTGCCTTAGAAAAAGAGGTGGCAAATGATCAGGCTAGGTAACGGGTCAAATGCGCTTTTGGTCCAAATGATTACTTTGTAATATGAAAAGGCTTGGGTTGAATCGACTCACTAACCAATACATTATTTCTCCATACTTACTTGAACTCCACAAAAAGTTAATAAATTAAACAAGATTATAAAATCTACGTTGTTATATTAATAATAATATACATATTTAAAAAAGAGATTTCGGACCTTATAAGGTTTGAAAACACTTTAGATGACTTTCCACCCACTTTACCACTTCAACTGATTTGACCCTTTCTATTTCAGCAATATTTTTAAACTTACACATTTGACCCCAATGGAAATAAAATACAACTCATTTTCAGTCAAATGGTCAAAATTGCCACCTCAAGTTTAAAGGTACACACCAGAAATGGTCAGAGAAAACCAACATAAGTGGTGTCACCTAACCTTTTCTACATCTGATGGCAACCAAGTATTATCCTCTATAACTTCCATTTTTATTAACGAGACACATATGTCAACAAATAAGTAAAACTTTCAATTGGAAAAAACACAATAAATAAAAGAAATAGCAAAAACGATTTAAGGACAAACAATGACCTCCTGATTTCTTATAACACCAATAGTGTCTATTTCTTCAACTCATACTACAATATTGGGGTCCCTTCTAAGAAACTTGTGATATTTATCACTTAAAATCTATTTCAAAGTTTCCAAAGCAATAAGCTTAACACTTCCCTTTGTTCACAGCTTCTATCTCATCAATTCAGCAGATACATTACCCACCATAGTGGTATTGCAAGGTTTGTGGGTCTTATCTTCCAAAACAAACTCATGCACAAAAAAGAATACTATGATTTTTTTTCTCTGTTCTGCATATCTAGACAACTACCTAATAAGATGTAAACAATAGGGAATGAAGATTTGCTAACATGATAAAAACAGAAATAGGCTATGACCTATGTACAGTCATAGACTCATAAAACAATTATACCATCATCAAACCATCACCTTGCTACACCTTGCTTGCATGATTTAGGGTGGTAAAACTACTACTAGTCGGCACCTTCACCGGCAAAAACAACTAATAGGCTTCCATATTAAAAGGGACTACAAATGTAGCTACAATTTTAGCTAATGCTTATAAAGTTACAAGCAAATAGACATCAGAGTATTCATTAATCTTATTCATTAAGCTTCATCACAAGACTCCCAGTCCATGTCTATTATGTAACAAACATGTGATTAATAGGCCGACTCCTCAACAACAGAAAACTTACTACAAATAGTTGTATATTATAGCACAAAATTCAATTAAACTGAAGGTAACTCAAATTCCATATGCCCAATCAAGCGTTACCCGCAATTTCACAAACAAATCCAGCAACTTTTACAATACAACACCCATCCATCAAAACCTGCTAGCCAAAAATCTATCAAAGCAACAGGTGAAATCCCCCTACCCCCAAAAGATAAATGCAGGAGCAAAAAACACAAACACCAACAAAAACTGTGTTTTCAATTTGATGAATACGAAACAGAAAGAAGCTAAAACAACCCATCCATCACCCACCCACAAATTTCCTTCACAGCCATATACAACCAAATCCATAAATCCAACCACAAGGCCGATTATATCCTACAACAAAATCATAAGAACACCACCAAACAATCACAGAACAGAAAAACACACAAAAGGAGTCGAATTTGAAGAATTGTTTACCGCAGATCTTAATGGGAGCTTCGAGCTCTAACAGATTAGGCTGTTGAAGAAAGATCTCCCGAGAAGTGGTACAAAGCAAACGAATCTCAGCCTCCGACAGCTGACCCTGCCGTGCGGTCCTCGCTTGCCGGAACTCCAACAGCCGATTTATAATGTCATCAAGTAACGCAGGGTTCATCCCCTGCCCATTTTGCGCCATTGATCCCCAAATCTCTCTATCTCCCTCAAAAATCCCAACAATCTGCTTTTACGAAAGCGCGTAGAAACCCTAGATCTTCAAACACCGAGAATTGTGCCAAAGAATTTCTTCCGTAATTCACAATAGCTTTTCGCTTATCGCTTTGTTCCTTGGAATAAACAATCACGAGAAATTGCGAAGCGTTGTTTATAATAAATTTGGGGATATATGCTTGGGGGCAAGTGGTGATAGCGATGAGGTAGAATAATAATAATAATAATAATAATAATAATAATAATAATAAGAGTCTAATAATAATGATAAGAGGATCGGATTGGTGGTGGAAGATGGTGATTCGCAGGGGGCTGCTGCAACTCCGGTACGGCGGAGATGCGGAGGCGTTGGGTGGAGGAGGATAAATGTTATATATAGGTGAAGGTTATGGGGTAGCTGGTGTCATTGTGTGCCCTTGTTTTCCCGATTAAGAATACGGTGGGAGCCTACGGAAGCTTAGAATTGTTAAAACTATCATTTATATTTGTTTCTTTTGCCCATTTCTTATGGTAATATAAGTTAATTTTATTTTGTTGTCATGTTTACTAATATCTAATTATAAAATTTGAAATTGTCAGGTGTTCTCTTATTGTAATGAGTTGGTTGATTGGACAACTAGCAGAAGAAGTGAAGAGAAATACAAAGCGGTGTGGTGGCGAAACAATGATTAAATATGATCTCGGTGACGTATACAAAGGAGCACTCACACTTAAAAAGTCTAACACAAAATAATAATAACAAACTGTCAAATTGAATTACAGGAAAGTACGAATAAAAATACGTGGTTAGATAATAATAGTTATAGATGATACACATAATCATGAACCTAATAAATATCTCAAGTTACATGCATACGTAATGAGACTCACTAAAAAGAAACTTATTTGGTAAAGTGACTAACAGACCAAAAGTTAAAGCCTCCTAACATTATTGGGTCAGTTAAGGAACAAAACCCCCAACAACATATCTAGTCTAAGAACTACATATAATGTCTGTCATGAAGATTAAAAAATCAAACAGAATCGATGAAACTCTGATGCAGGTTCTTTTCTCCATACGACAACAACACATATATATTTACACCATTTACATATATTAACTTACAAATACAATAGACGGAGCTTTTTTATCCTCTGTTTTTAATATATATAATAATATCATGATAATAAGTAAGGGAGTTTACGGTATGGGTTGAACGACTTTAACAAAAATTTTGGATCGAAACCCCAAGAACGATTTCAAAATATGACAAAAGCAAATTGGGACAAAGATGGATTGTTAGTCGGACCAACCGTTTTTAGCAGTTTGACAGTTTGAATTAGGGCGTTTGACGCTTAAACCGGGCTTTTTTTCAAAGTCATTAATTTCGTTAAAGAAAATTAATATAATAACATAATGGTAAATTTACAAAATTTTATAATTCAGAATTTAAAAAAAGTAAAAAAGGTCAATGACTAAATTAGTTTATATAGTGCATTTCAAGGTACATAAATATATAAATATCCAGTTGTATGGATCTTAAATCCACCAAATCGACAGAACTGATCTAACTTACAGATGAATTTGGTTTGAACAAGGTTTTAAGCACCTTAAAAGAATTATACGAGTAAATTTTATACATCAACACCAATTATGGATTAATTTAAGGGGCTAGATATTGAACATGAGAAAACGATACAAGGCATGAATCAAGAGGAAAAATTACACCACAAATGATATATGTTATCTATGTTTTTTGTCCACACAAATGACAATGATTTATCCAATTCCATTCCAGCCATAAGCACCATAAGATTGTTAACACGATAACATGCACCATCTTTTCATGACCTATGGAAATAGGCCAAAAACTCGATACTTCCAAATTTTTTAAATTAACTCGTTAGGCAATCTTGGTACTTTGCACCAACCACTGACAGACTCTCATACTTCAGATGCTAAATGACATGATACTAACATGTGATTTGAGGTTTCCTTCATGTCTTTACAAATTGTATAAATCGTGCTAAAATTGATACCATGTCTTGCCAAAGCTAAACAAGTTGAAGATCTATCTTGAGTCCTCCAACCGTAAACATTCATTTTAAACGAGACCTAGGAATTCCATGAACGAATAATTACCTTGGTGAAGTAGTTTCTTCTTTGCTAGATTGCTTATGTTATGAACACACAGGAACCGCTTCATGTTTCCCGTTTGTGACACTTGTCAGTTGTCTCTAGTATTTACCTTTTGATGATATGCCTTGCAAATTATTCACATTCCATTTACGTAATTCGGTCAATTCAACTAGATCATCTAGTTCTAGTGTCAAATGCTTCAATATTAATTCGATCCCATACATTGCATCCTTTGTCATCCTCGTGCTAGAAATTACTTCTAAAATACCACATCTGACGAATTATTTAAAGACAAAAAAGTATTCCGTTCTTTGCCAGCTTTACTTCTAAACAAATTACTAGATTCAAAATTTAGTTTGCTCATATCGCTTTCCAAATTCATGAGATTTTCTAAAAGCTGAAGATTTTTTTAAGTAATCCCTTTTTTGACTTCTTTTAATATGAATTGCTAATAGCTTTGAACTTGATATGTTAATAATTATATATGTTTACAATAAATATTTCTTTGCATTCTAAGTCATTTTTGTTACAAAATTCATAATTAGATACTTATTTGTGTTTTATTTAAATTTTATAGTTGTCGAATGAAGCTCGATGATTTTTGTGAAGAAAACCCAAGATTTGAAAAAGTTCAATAGAAAGAATGCTTCTAATATGATCATATCAAAGCTGAATATGTTCATATAAGTTGTCAAACTCCAAATAGCTTGCTTTTAAGCTGTATATGGTCATATCGCTTCACATATGGCCATATTCAAGCAAAAAACAGGTTTATAACCTCAATACACCTCATTTCCAGTATAACTTTCATTTTCTCTCAAACTCTAGTCTCCCTCAAACCCTAAGGTGGTTTTGATCATTTCTCAAGAGTTTTTAAAAGATTTAAAGGCAAAGATTAAAGATTTCACATTTTCAGGAAGTATCTAATGTCATCCATCCCATTTCCACTTAAAATTAGTTTGAATTCATCTAGATCTACTAGAGAGTTCTTCTATGTACTTGAGTTTGGGTGTGCTTTTTGTAAGCCTTATGGGTTAAACTCTTACTATCACTTAGATGATTAAACCTAACATAATTTAATTATACATGATTGTTGGTGTTGTTTATGTTAATGTCATGATAAAACTTGATTAATCTTCAATGATTATGTGTATTTGTTCTAGTTTAATGAAATTTTCAACCTTGTGGATATTGTAAGCATGTTATGTTGGAAAACACATGTTTTTAAAAGATTATGCATATGATTGCATCTTTTGTGTGTAATTTTATAACATTTGACTAGGAATAGTAAACGAAGAAGGTTTAGTAAAATTGAGAAAATATGCGTCCTTATGCTTATGTTTGAGAATACTATGGGGTATGTCATGAATCTCTCTTGTCATTAGTTGTGAATTGATTTTGTGCATAGTTTGATGTTCATTAGTTAAAGTGTAGTTATAGTTTTGACTATTTTACGCAGTTTGAGGTGGTTTGTCATGTCTTTATAGTGTTAACTTGCCAAACATTTATGGAATTAGGTAACCCTAATGGAAGTTTAGTTCATCTTTAACGTTGACATAATTATATCATTAGTTTCTCATGACACAACTTGATGTGGCTATTATTTGTCCATCATTCTAGTTTTCTGAATAGTTATATATAGGGATGCAAACGAGCCGAGCCGCTCGCGAGCTACTCGAGATCGGATCGATAAAAAGCTCGAATCGAGCCGAGTATTATCGAGTCGAGTTTTATCGAACCCGATCCGAGCTCAAGCTTAAATGAAAGCTCATTTAATTATCTAGCCCGAGTCCGAGCTTCACTTATCAAGCTCGAGTCGGCTCGCAAGCCTAAACGAGCCTTATATATATATATATATATATATATATATATATATATATAT
>BJCO01465528.1:0-28811 GCA_018326465.1 Flaveria floridana
ATCTGTAACCTATAAATACCACTTAATTCGTGGAAAAACGTAACACTTCGAATACTTGAAACCCTAGTCGACCCAGAACGTCAAGTTCGTCCATTCCAACTTCACAGAACGTCTGAGATCATTCCTATTCCATTCTTAACGTTTTCTAATCGTTAGGATTGATCTTGATTTCGTTCTCACTGATTGGATCGCCAATCAAATAGGATTCCGCACTATTTGATCTAGTATAACAAAGAATCAGTTAGTACTCCGTATGTACACGGTCCTAACAACATGCTCAAAGTATTTTTCTTCCGAAGCAAATTTTCATCAAGCTAAGGAATATCTTCCGAAGCAAATTTTCATCAAGCTAAGGAATATCTTCCGAAGTCAAATTGACTTCAGAAGTTTTCTCCAAACTTCCGAACACAAATTACCTTCAGAAGATTTTCGACTTGGAAAACTACCTTTTTGGGAATTTTTCAAAGGTGGGACTGATATCCAGATTATAAAGTTTTTATTTTTGTACTAACTTTGTCTCAAATCCAGTTCATATACATATACCTTTAATAGTTCCCCCTCTTTCGCTTTCTTCTTCATTTACAAAAGTTCTTAACCTAAAATTCACCCACAAAACCGCCTTTATTCTTATATTCTTCATCTCAAAGCTACTCTAAAATGGGCAACCCTGATCCCCAAAACCATCCTGATTTTTCCATGCAGTTACACAGGCAACATAATCAAATTGCTCTATTAAAATCTGAGAAAGATCCTGGTTTCTCAGATGTCTGTCATTTCTTGGCTAAATCCAACTGCCTCGTTGCACCTTACTGTCAACTCTCCATTGTATGAACATCACCTGTTAGAGTTATGGAGGACCTGCCAAGAGGTCATCTTGTCATTGAGAAGGCACTATCTGCCATAGTGCAGGAGAGGACAAGTTTCATCATTCAAACTACCATGAACTCCCATCTAAGGCTGGATAATAAAGAAAGAGAATTGTCCTTCCCCAAAATTGTTATAAACATCTCACTCCTACAGATTGGCTATGAAGGGAACTACTCTGTAAGAACCTACAAGAAAGGAATGATTTCCTCCCAATGGAAGTACCTCCTCCATGTGGTCATCCACTCTCTATCTAACAAGCATGGAGGCTGGTATCAAATTCCAAATGACCTTTCATACATAGTCCATAGGATGTATCAAGGATTCAAGTTTAGGTACACTTTATTTGTTTATACAAATTTTCTTGCAAACTTGGACTCCTTAGAGTATTACATGTTCCTTAGATATGTTTAGCATATTTTTAACATTGAAATGGGATCGCATTTAAGGGGAACATATAACACTTTAAAATTGAGACAAATGAAGCCTAGCATCTTTAAGACAATGAGAAAGTCTAATGTGGGATTCTTAGGGGTTGAAACAGCCCTGGTCATAAAAATGTTAGAGTTCATTGCTCAAGTTGACAACTTGGTAACACAAGCCAATATTGAACCACACCTTCTAATTTTGCACCACCCACACAACCACAAATCACCCTCACCTACTCAAGAAGATCCAAACGAACCCCTGCACAAACTACTCAGGATGTGTAAGCCCTCATATACTCACCCATGCAGGAAGAAGTAGACACTAGAGCTCCTACTTCTCCTGAGGAGGAAACCACTCCCATCACTTCTTTAATCAGTGTTAAGGTTCCTCATGCTCAGCCTAATAAGCTCACAACACTATCCTTAAGTCTTCACTTAGAGTCTCAAAAGTCTAATGATCAACCTTCATGGGAAAGCTACCATCCCCAGTCTTTAGACCTCAACTAACCAATCCCGAACCTTGAATTCTATGATGATGAAGATAAGGGATTTAGTGAATACAATGAGTCTCTATTCTTCATCCTTGCTCAAGAAGAGATGAGTGCTCCTAAATCACCCATATCCAGCCCATATCCTCCAACCCAAACTAAGGTGGACTTCCCTGAACCTGTTCTGGAAGACCATATGGAAGAGGCTCTCACTTCTTCAATTGATTACATCATTAAGACCTCAACCGTAGTGTAAGGCCCTGTTCCTAGGCACCTCACAGTTGGTCATTCATAGCACTAAACATACATATTATTATACGTTTCATAAAACATTACAGCGGAAGTCATTAACAATAACCATTCGTTTTATTTATATTTACTGTTATTATGCTATATAACTTTGTTTAAACTACAAAAGAACACTTTCATTGATTGCATTACAAAACAACAATAATAACATATGTGAATGGATGCCAATCTTGCCTTGTCGAGTAGCCTCCACACGTGCCACCCTCAGCAACCATTACCTGCCAACTGAAAATACATAAAAGTCAGCGTTGCTGAGTGAGTTCTAGTTTTAGTATATAAAAATACCTTACATAGTTCGTACATAAAATACTCTTTTCATATAAAGACTTTCTTTACTTTCACACATGTTCATTCCTTATCTCACGTATTCGTTCGTTTCATACTTTATCATTTCATTCGTTATAGCTCGTTTCGTACTTTATCCTTATCTTTCGTTATCGTTCGTTTCGTACTTTATCATTCATGCTTCATTACTTCGCTCGTTTCGTATTGATTCTAGATCCTGTCAGGCTTTTCCCCCATCGTGGTCCGAAACCACCATTCCGAGCACAAAGCTCCATTACTAATTGGCACGAAGCCCGTGGTCTGAAGCCACCATTCTAGGCACAAAGCCCCGTTTCTAACTGGTAGAAAGTCGTATCTATCTTGGCACAAAGCCCGGGGTCGAATGACAAGGATCCCGTTTCGTACTGTGGGTCCAGTCACCAAAACTGACCCCCTTGTGTGTGAACCCTCACTTGTTAAAATCGCACGTTATTATCCACACAGTTGAGCTGACAACTCTCAGAGAGTTGTGATCCTTCTTTCTTTCTACTTGCAAGCCTTTTCTTTCTTTCTTTACGTTTCACTTTTCATCTTTGTTATCTTTCACTTCGTTATGTTATAGTTTACATTCATTCACACATACAACGTACTACGTAAAGTCACAACATAATTCTTAATTATATTATAGTATAATATATACGTTCTGAGAATTATTAAAAGATAACATCTCACACATATATGCATATCATACATTGATCATATTCTATTCATAAACCACACTTAATCATGCTTAGAATAGTGCAAAACAGCCCACAAGCCAAACTAGGGTCAAATTCTAAAATTCTATTTTTCCTCAAAATTTCAGAAAAATTTCTAGGTGTTGGGCGCATGGGAAATATTTGCGCTCATTAGCCCTGTTTAGGTGTTTCTCCACTATGTAAGCGCATGAGCCTATACTTAACCATTTCTTCACTTGGGCGCATGGGCACTATTTAGGTGCATCACCCTATACATAGGCATTTCAGCCAAATACTTAGATGCATGAGGCACTGTTCAGGCGCATCAACTTACACTTAAACTTTTATGCCAAATTTTCTGGCGCATGAGCCCTATTTGGGCGCGTGGCCATACTTGTAATCTTTCTAAGGCAAAACTTAGGCGCATGGGCCCTGTTTAGGCGCATGAACACCAATATATATGTTTCTAACATATTTTTCAGTCCCAATCTCTTCTTAAATATTTTCTAAGCCTCATACTACCATTCTAAGCCATAACTTAGTATGCACGACCACAAAACACTAACATACACACATTATCACATATGATCACACATACACAAGGTTTAAAAACGGTTTACATGCATTTCAGCCCCAAAAATCTTTAAAAACAAGTACAATGTGGGGTCTAGAAACTCACCTTAACTGCTTCCCAGCCTAAACTCTTCCACTTGAAAATTTTAGGGGATTCTAACACCTAAACATGTCCAAAAACACACACCTGAACATACATATACTCATAAGAACATATAATCTCGGTTTCTTAGTCAAAACATAAACAAAACCGAGCTAATTATACAAGACTTACTTACCTAGGCCAAGATCAGCTGCTTTCTCTCTCTAGAACCGAAGGTTTCTGCTCTTCTTCTTCTTTTTGGTTGACTAAAGCAGCTGGTGTAACATACTATGGGCGGCTATACCCATAATATAATAAAATAATTTGACTTTTATACTTTTACACAAAGTCCCCTTCCACTTTTGGCTTCCTTTCCTTTCTTACACAATACTTTTCTTTTCGTTTCTTATTTCTTTTCCTTTCTTTTGTTTGATAAAGTTTTCCGGGTGTTACACATAGTAACCCAACCCATTTACACTTCTCTTGAAGCTGTCATGGTGCAGGGGAAATCCAGCAGCGAAGAACTCCATGCTGATGATGAGGAAGAGGACATTGGTCCTATGATTCTTCTGATGAAGATGAGTCACCTAGAATATTAGGTGACTACCTTAAAAAAAAGGGTCAATGACCAGCAACTTAAGATCACCGATCTTAAGGGAAAGTTAGCTGATAAACCTCTTATGAGAACTCAACCAAGCCCATAAGAACCTATGGATGAGGTGGACCTAACCGTTAGCTCCCCTATGCAAGAGGATGATGCTACCAAAAAGGGGGAGAAAGTCCTACCTGTAATCATAGAACTTGGGAGTTCTTCCCTGAGTATGGCATAGGGGACTCACCACCCTCACTTGTAGTTGTGTATACTCAACAACCTCCTTAGGTCCATATTGATATGCACGCACTCATTCAAAGCTTGTTTGAGGAGGGCATACTAAAGGAAGTGACTACTCCATCTTACCCTGTCGAGAATCCAATACTGTGATGGAGGTATGATGTTGAAAGGGGAGCCCTGGTAATCTCTAAGTTATAGGGACAACAGGAAATCTTCAACTTTCACAACATAAGATACTATAAGAGCACCTATCTAGTTGACCTCCCACTTGCCAACCTAAGTCAAAACACACAAGCTGCAAGGTTAGCTGATAGGATTCAAGGCAGGGTGCTTGAAGAGTTTAAGAGGAGAGCTAAAATATATAGACATAGGCTAGAAGGCAGGACTGTTGTTCAACTAGATGTTAAGGTGGACCCTAAGATTAGCTTCAAAAGGGAAATCTTTGTAGACGAACAAGTAGTTTAGCCTATGAACCTTGAGACAGGAACTGCTTCAGCACCCATTACGCTTAGTGAGGCACCAGCTGGGCAAGGTTTCTCACAGCCTCTCTCTGGCCAAATCTCAAATGTAACATAAAACAAGAAAGGCCAAACGTCTCTCCACCCTGAGTCACACAGGCCTATGAGTAACAAATGGAAAAGAAAGTTGACCGCTGAGGAGATTAAGGAGGAGGAGAGATAGAGGAAGAGGAAGCTAAGGGCAAAGAGTTCATGAGAGACCATGGCTTCATGACTGCCGCAATCAGTGCTGCCCCCAGGCCAAGTACTTATGATGATGAGTTCAGGGCAGCCAGATTAAACTATCTCGGGATAACGAACTATAACATTGATGAATTTATCTCTTTTCCCTTAGAACAACTAAATCAACTGGCTGATAATGAGTTGTCAAAGGAGAGAAATGAGGCTGAGGAAGTAGAACTACTCTATAAAATCAAAGAAAAAAGGAGAACAAAAAGGCTCTATAAAGCTCCTACTCTCTCCCCAGTTCAGGAAACCCCTAAGAAAGAGGTTGTGGCTACTAAGCAATAAATTCAAGTAGGTAGGGAACAGGAGAGGCAAAACATGATAACCTACCTAAGTGTCACAGACCTCTATTAGGAAGGACCACTTCTTCCCTTATCCTAGGAGTATATTGAAATTGAATACCTCAAGTAGCTTAAGAAACAAGTGAAAAAAGAGCAAAAAGCAGCTAATAGAAAGATTAGGGAAGAGGCTGCAAAGTCAAGAGCTACCATCAAAGCAAACTTGAAGAAGTATGCTGATAGGGAAAATATGGTGAGCTTCTTGAATCTGTATGGATTCTCTAGAAGGAGACTTGGTCCAATGTCTCTATCCACCATGGATGGGCACATTAGAGTGATCAAGCAAAAGATCAAAAAGGGTGAGCTGGTTGACTTGCATTCTCCACTAAGTCAGACTGCACTTGAAATTGAGGTCAAGGTTGAACCATAAGAGGCAAAACAACCTGGACCTAGTACTGCATCACAGCCAACTTCATCTTATGATCCACAGTAGAGTTCTGATCCTTCTCCTTCTAAACATATGAAGGAAAAGGATCCACTAAGACTAATCTGGTACTGCAAGCCAGTCTCCTCAGTTAAAATATAGAAAGAGGAAAAGGATGGCCATAAGAAGGGACAAAAAGAAGAAGAAGTCCAAGGAATCCACCTCTGCACCTCAGGTTGGGTCAGAATACCCTGAGGGTGCTCAAGAAGAGGCTGCTCAGTAAAGTCCACTCATTGTAGAGCCTTTTATTGCTGAGAGACCCATCTTATCCTGGATGTTTCCTACTAATCCAAACAGATCGTATGTCACTACAGATCAAGGAGTTCAAGACATCTACTTCTAGTAATATATTCTTGGCCTTCCTCTACATGATCTTTATAACATGAGGAGATACATTGAAAGCCTGAGGGATCCTGACCAACAACTGATGATGAAGGGAATGGTCTTGATACTGATGAGGACTGTCAACGGATAAAGATCAAGACTCAAATGTCTCTTTAGTTTTGGTAGCATTAACCTAGGAGGAGTTGTAAGAAATATACTTAGAGGCTGATGCAACCAATGAACAACTAAAGCTCTTAGCATTCACAGTTGAAGTACAAAGAAATTACTTCAGAAGATTTGATGCAACTCAGGGAGTTATGTTAAGTATCAAATATTCTGAAGCCAAATACCAAAAATCTTCTTAAGCCAAAGATGAAGTCTTCCAAAGCTTCAAAGACAAAGTCTTCACAAAGCCAAAGACTGATTTCTTCTGAAGATAAAAAAGACATGCTTTTTCTTAATCACCTTCTAACACAAGCTGAACAACTTCCCGCTACCACTCCTAACAGACTCACCAACTTATATGAATTGGTAAAAAGTCCATACTTTTCTCAAACTTTAGATTAAGGTCTTTTGTCGGTAACTTTTTACTTTTGTACTTTTATCTTTTTTGTAATATATAAGGTTGTGAGCTATGACATGTCATAGTCACTAGTCAAAAGAAAATCTGCCTTTTGACTTTACATTGATCTTCTAGTCTAGATTAGCGTTTCTAGTTGACCTTTAAAGTATGGCTGACTGTAGGATGTAGTATAGACTATCTCAAATACTTGTGTTTTCAAGGTATGCTTTGTAACACTTGTAAGAACTTAAGAGCAAAATACATCATTTTTAAAAACAATATTATCTTGCCTTCGTTAGTTGTTTACTTGTATTCTTAGTATCATCATAAGTCGTTTTCCTAATTGATTTCTTAAATGTTTTAATTTTCTTCTCATTGTGAAAAATTGCATTGATCCCCTTTAACAATCCTGCATAAAGTTTCAAAAACTATAAATTTTGGTAGCCTAATAGTGATATGAAATGATTAAAATAAAAGTTTTATAATTTTTATAGTTGATTTACATGTTAAATAAAAATACAAATGTACTTATGCTAAAGTATAAAATTACTAAGAATGAGCTCCAGTGACAATATTTTGAAAACTCCATAAAATAATAATGTAGTAAGAATATTTAGTCTATGAAAAAAAATAAGACCAAAGTCTACCCGAACCCAAAAACACATTAAAATCCGAACTGCCAACATTAAAAATATAAAACCGACAAAAACAACCTAGAATCTAAAATTTTATTAACTAATGACTTTATTATAATTAAAATAAGTCAAAATAAAATTTTAACATTTGTAGAGGTTTGTTCTATTTTCTTAGAATTATCTATATTGAAAAGTAGCTACATAAAAAAGAGAAAGTAAATTATAAAAATCTCCAAAATCATAAACCTTGATATATTATAGTAGGTGATGACCCGTATATATTATCCATGAGTAGTCCAATAAAATAAAAGTATTTTTAATATACTTTACGTAACGCGACCGAAACGCGTTCCATACGCGCTTAAAAGACAAAAACTTACATGATAAGCCTATAATCATGATATTAATATTTTATAGACTAAATTACACCTTAAATAAGATATAAACATAATATAAACGGTTTTCGAGATACCTATAATCTACTAAGTAATAAATCGTATTTTAAACAACACAAAATGACGAATTCTATAAACAAGCCTTAAGAATCGTCAAGGTAATTCAAATAAAATAATAAGCTATTTATTTTAGTAACCTAACTTACGTAAAAACTCTAAATGTCATAATAACTAAACTATGTACAAAAGTCTAAACTTTATGGTGAAAAGCATCAATTTAACAAAGTGTAGGAATCAAAACTATCAACTGCTAATACCTTATTGTTTTAACACTAGATTAAACTTATAATAAAATATATAAGTTAACAAAAAACACGTCAAGAGACCAACATGTAAAACATAAAGGCTATGTGTATCGAAAATCAACACTACAAGTAAAATAAACTTATCACCCATTGGGAAAAATTACATACTTACTTAATGAGATACTAATACACATGAAATTAAATTGGGAAGCATGCTAGTGGGTAGCACACCAGTGACTTGAGCATCTACTTGATAAACTTGTGGACAACACAAGTTAAGTCTCATAACCCCCTTTTTACTTGAAACTTGGAGTGAAATACATACTTTTTAAAAAGAATTTATGGTGTAATATTACCTTAGTTTGTCCCCGAACGTGAGCAAATCATTAAATTCATCATGAGCCGCATGATTCGTCGATAGTATTATTTGGAGAGTCTCCCACACATAATAGAACTATAGGACCGGTTAAGGGAGTTCAATATAATCAGATCAAATAGGAAACTGGGTTTGAGTATGAGATGCAAAGAACACAAGCAAAACTAGGAGACGGAACTCGAGAACAATATATATGGTTTTCAAGAATGATGTATATTAATCTCAAGTTCTTTTACAAGTGTTACAATGCATAAAACAAGATGCAAGACCCTGAGATACTTTATACTATATCCTATAGCCGGCTATACTTTGAAAGCTAGTTGGAAACATTGATAGACAACAAAATCAATGTAGAGTCAAAAGGCAGATTGCCTTTTGACTCGTGACTATGATATGCCATAGCTTACATCCTAGTGACTTTGGTTGCATCAGCCTTCTTATATAACCTTACAAACTCCCCCTAGGCTGATACTACCAAAATAGAAAACATTGTTCAGCAGTTGACAGTCCTTATTAGGATCAAGAAAATTCCCTTCTTCATTATTTGATCAGATCCCTTAGACTCTCATAATATCTTCTCATGTCATGTAGATCACGTAGAGGTAGATCAAGCAAGTCTTGCAAGAAGTAGACATCTTGACCACCTTTATCTCTGATGACATGCCATCTGTCTGAATTAGTAGGAAAAGTGCAAGATATGATGGGTCTTCCAGCTGCTAGAGGTTGTGCTTGAGTAGGAGTTAGTTGAGCAGCTTCTTGTTGCACTTCCTCAGGATGCTCCGACTCATCCGGAGGTCGTGAGGAGGATGCCTTTGGATTCTTCTTGGACATACTCTTCTTGGCCATTCTTTTATTCCTCTTTGGTGTCTTTAACTGAGAGGGTTGGCCTTGAGTACCAGGTTGTTCTATTATGCCTCTCTCAGTTAGGTCCTCTTCCCTCACAAGTTTAGAAGGAAAGGGAGCAGAACCCTACTATGGAATAGAAGATGAAGTTGGCTGGGATGCAGCTGAAGGTCTAGATTGTGTTGTCTGAGTTGGTTCAACCTTAACCTTAATCTCAGGATGAGCTTGGCTTGGTGGAGAATGAAAGTCTATAAGCTCTCCATTTATAATCTTCTACTTGATCAGTCTAATATGCTCATCCATATTGGATAGAGACATTAGACCATGCCTCCTTCTGGATAATCCATACTGCTGTAACAAACTCATCATCCTCTGCCTATCAGCAGACTTTTTTTCACTCTTTTGGGTGATGTCTCTTGACTTTGCGGCTTCTTCCCTCATCTTTCTCAGCATCCTTTTGTTCTTTATTGAATTGTTGTTCCAGCTGCTTAAGATATTCAAATTCAATGTACTCATTTGAGAGGGCAAGGAGTGCAGATGTCTGATAGAGGCATGTGGCACTCAGGTAGTTGATCATATTTTATCTATCAGCCTCCTTATCTACCTGAGGTTGTTCAGTTGCCACGGCTTCTTTCTCGGGACTTTTATGAACTAGGGAGAGGGTAGGAGCATATCTGTAAAACCTCTTCTACCTTCTTTCTTCTTTAGTTTTGAGGAGCAACTCTGGATCCTCAAACTCCTTCCTCTCCTTTATCAATTCTAAGTCTGCCAGTTCATTCAATTCTTCTAAGGAAAGATAGATGAGTTCATCTATATTGTAATTTTTGGTCCCCATGTAGTTTAATCTAACAGCCCTCAACTCATCATCCCGAGTGTTTGGCCTGGGGGCTGCCCTGATTGCTACTTCCTTGAAGCCTGGAGACCCACTTGAACTCTTTTCCCTTAGCTTCCTCTTCTTCTCTCTTCCCTCCTCCTCAATCACTTCAGGAGTCATTTTCCTCTTCCTTTTGTCACTCACAATCCTTGGTGACTCAGGGTAGAGAGAGCTTTGGCCTTCATTGCTTGGATTAGCAGTCAAGCTCTGGCCAGAGAGAGGTTGTGAAACACCTTAACCAATTGGTGCCTCACTGAGGGTAAAGGATGTTGAACCAGTAGTTTATGTGACAATGCTCACAAGTTCTATCACTGGGCCTTCAGTCAAGGTTTCCCATTCGAAGCTAAGCAATAGGGTCCACCTCAACATCCAGTTGACCAATGACATTGCCTGTTTGCATTCGTCTTCTTCTTTGTCTAAACTCTTTAATAACCCTGTCTTGAATCCTCTCAGCCATTCTGTCAGCTTGCCTATGTTGAGTTGGATTGAAAAGTGACATATTTACTTGAGGAAGAATATCATAGTAGTTCAAGGTCTAAAAGTTGAAAACCTCTTGCTGTTCTTGAAACCTATGCAGTATCAGGGCTCTTCTATTAGCATCATACCTCTACCCTAGTATTTCATTTTCAGCTCCATAGGGTGGGGATGACATTGCCCTTAGTATAACCTCCTCAAACAAGCTTTGTATAAGGGAATCCACATCAATATGAACTTGAGAAGGTTCCTGAGTATGGACAATTGCAAGTGAGGGTGGTGAATCCTCAATGTCCATACTCTGTGAAGGACTCCTAGGTTTTGAGATTGCTTGGACTTCCTCCCCCTTTTTGTTTGCATTACCCTCTTGCATAGGTGAGCTAGGTGTTATGTTTATCACATCCTTAGGTTCTTATGTTCCTGGTTGAACCCTCCTGAAAGGTCTCCTAGCTAGTTTTTCCTTGAGATCAGAAATCTCAAGTTGCTGATTATTGACTCGACCCTTCTTTGCAAGGTAGTCATTTAAGATTCCAAGTGACTGACCTTTGAGACTAAATAGGTGCATGTTTTGGTGAGTTTTTGCACCTTTACTCTGAGGTTCCCCTCGTCTTCAGTAGAAGAATCACTAGGGATGAGAAAATTGGACCTAAATCATCTTCCTCATCACTAGCCTGTTGTTCTTGGCTAGTGGATTTCCCCTGCACATTGACAACTTTATTTGAGTTGTCAATTGGCTGGGTTGCCATGGTTGGGGTCTTAATGATGTAATCACTTGTAGAAGTGAAGGCCTTTCCGTATGGATCTCCTGAACATGTTCAAGAAGATCCACCTCAGTGGTAGGTGGATGATGTGGGCTAGATATGGGAGAAACAGGAGCACTTATCTCTCTTTGAGTAGGGAAAGAGAAGAGAGACTCATGGTACTCACTGAGTGCCATATCCTCATCGTTATAGAGTTCTAGGCTGGGTATTTGTCGGTTTAGATCAAGAGGCTGGAGAAGATAAGTTTCCACTGAAGGTTGTTTACTAGAGTGTTAAGACTCTAAGTGAAAGCTTAAGGCTTCTTGGGTTGTGAGCTCATTAGTCTGACCATGTAGAACCTCATGATTGATTATTGGTAAGAGGGGAGTGGTTCGCTCCTCAGGAGAAGTGGGAGATCCAGTTTCCACTTCCTCCTGTATGGTGTGATATGGGGGCCAACATTGAATAACCGTGTAAGGGTTCGTTTGGATTTTCTTTGGTAGGTGATAGTTATTTGTGGTTGTGTGGGTTGTCTTGAAGTGGAAGGTGTGGGTTCAACACTAGCTGGTGCTGCTAGGTTGTCACCTTGAGCAATGAGCTCAAATATTTTTTAGGACTAGGGTTGTTTCTACCCCTAAAAAGCCCATAGTAGGCTTTCTCATAATTTTAAATATGTCAGGCTTCATCTGTCCCAATTTTAGAATATTAACTCTTTCCCTCAACTGTGAGCCCAGTTCATAATTGAGAATATGTTAGACATATCTAGGAAACATGTAATACTCTAAGGAGTTCAAGTTTGCAAGTAAATTAGTGTACATAAATTGTGAATACCTGAACTTGACCCCAAGAACCATCCCATGGACTATAAAAGAGAGGTCTTCTGGAATTTGGTGCCATCCTCCATGTTTGTTAGACAAGCTGTGGATGATTACATGGAAGAGGTATTTCAATTATGAGAAAACCTTCCCTTTTCTGAAGGTTCTGACTGAGATGTCACCTTCATAGCCCATCTGCTCAAAGGATTGGTTAATAGCAGATTTAGGAAAGGACAATTCACCTCATACATCATCCAGGTAAAGATGAGTGTTTATGGAGAATGGAGTGATGAAGATTGTCCTCTCCTGCACTGTGGCAGACAGTGCCTTCTCACAATCCATGATGACCTCTTAGAAGGTCCTCCAAAAGTTCAAAAGTTGATCCTTGTATAGTGGATGATCAATGGTAAGGGAGATGAATTAGTTGGACAAAGAAAGAAAGTGGCAAACCTCTGAGAAACTTGTATCTTTCTTAGAGTTCAGAAGAGCCACTTGATTGTGTTACCTGTGAAGATGCATGGAAAAATCTGGGTGGTTTTTACGGTCAGGGTTGGCCATTTGAGGTAGCTTTGAGGTGAGGAAAGGTAAGAACAAAGGCGGTGAGTGGGTGAATTTAGGTTAAAGAAGTTGCAGATGAAGAAGATAGTGAAAAAGGGGAGAACCATTGGGTATATTTATATTAAATGAATTTAAAAACAAAGTTAATATGGAAGAATAAACTTTGATATTCAAATGTCGGTCCCAGCTTTGAAAAGGTGCCTAAAAAGGTAGTTTTGACGTAAGTCAAAATTCTTCCTAAGGAAATTTATCTTCGGAAGTTTGTGTAAAAACTTATGAAGTCAAATTTTGACTTCGGAAGATATTCATTGGCTTTGTGAAATTTGCTTCGGAAGAAAAATTTCTTAAGTAATTTCTCTTCCAAAGCATATTTGGTTTCAGAAGATATTAAAACTTGGGAGTTTTATTCTTAAGGGAATAAATCTTCTGAGACATAACTGCTTCGGAAGAAATTTGTTCTTTAAATACATATAAGTACTTATAAGCATATTTTGGCTTCGGAAAAAATATTAACATTTCTTCCGAAGGTAAATTTCTTATAAGTAGTTATCTATTTTGATGAATTAATATTCTTCCGAAGACAATTTTAATGTCTCCAAAAGAAAATATATTTAAAATTTTCAAACTTCTAAGGAATATCATTTGCAAAAGACTTTCTTTCAAAGTAAACTGGGCTTATGTATGTGATAGTTTAGACAACTTAGGACACGCAGTTCTTTTTAAAAATAATATTGAATTAAGGTTTAAGACAATCTACTTAAAATTAATCATCCTGATAACTGATACAAGATATTTAAATCTTCGTTCATCAAAAGCACTTATGAACAAATCAGCATATTGTTCATTTGTGTTAACTTTAACTAGTTTTATCTATTTCTTTTCATAATTATCTCTAATTAGATAATATATGATGTTCATGTGTTTTTTCCTTGAGTGCTACATAGGGTTATCTCTGATAGAGATAACACTGTTGTTGTCTATGTGGATGGGAGTCTCTTTGAAGTTGTATCCATTGTCTAGCATTTGATTCTGAATCCAAAGCACTTGAGCACAACAGGTAGCAGCAGCAATGTTGCTTTAGCAGTTGATGCAAATACATAGGATTGTTTCTTGCATTTCCGTAAGGCTATCCTTCCACCAAGGAATTGGCATCCCCTACATATAGACTTTGCAACCATGTTGCAGCCACCATAGTCACTATTTGTATAGGCATACAGATTAAAGTCAAAATTCTTTGGATACCAAAAGCCTAATTTAGGGGCTCCTTTGAGGTTCTAAGAATTCTTTTGACAACAACCAGGTGTGACATGTTAGGATTGGCTTGATATCTTACACATATGCATGTAACAAACATAATATCAGGCCTGCTGGTTGTAAGATACATGAGAGACCCAATCATAGCCCTATAAAGATATTTATCTATACCCCCCCCCCTCAAGATCAGGTCCAAGGGAGTGGTTTGTAAATACAGGTGTCTTTGCAACCTTACAGTCAGTCATATTGAATCTTGTAAGTATGTCATGTACATACTTAGACTGACTTATAAAGATGCCCATTGTCAATTTGCTTCACTTGAATTCCTAGAAAGAAATTGCGTTCCCTCATGGCACTCATTTCAAATCTATTCTTCATCAGCTTCTCAAAGTCTTTGCAGAGCTTTGGATTGGTTGACCTAAAGACAATATCATCTATATATACTTGAACCAGCATTAAGTCATTTCCTATCACCGTGATGAGGAGAGTTCCATATATAGTACCCCTCTTGTAGCCATGCTGATAAAGATATTGATACAGTGTCTCATACCACTTCCTTGGAGCTTGGTGCAGCTCATAGAGAGCTTTATCAAGCTTATACACATAATCAGGATGATCTGGGTCTGCAAAGCCAGGTGGTTGTTTGAATACACCTCTTCATTAATCACCCTATATAAGAAAGCACACTTGACATCAAGTTAGTAGAGCTTGAAGTCCTTGGATGCAGCAAATGCAAGGAATATCCTAATAGCTTCAAGTCTCACTACAGGAGCAAAGATATCAGTGTAGTCAATTCCTTCTTCTTGTGTGTACCCTTCAATATTAGACTTGCCTTGTTCTTAATGACAAGTCCTCTATCATCCTTCTTGTTCTTAAAACCCACTTGGTTCCTATGATAGTCTTCCCTTAAGGAAGAGGACATATGTTCCAAAGCTTTTGTCTTTTGAATTGAACTAGCTCCTCTTGCATTGCTTCAACCCAACTTCCATCCTTCAAAGCCTTATTAACTTTCTTTAGCTCTATCTAGGATAAGAAGCAAGAGTATAGACAAACATTTTTGTCATAGGTTTGTCCTCTTGTTCTCACCCCTTGATGAACATTCCTAATGATGTTTGTGGTAGGATATGACTTGTGGATCCTAAGTTAAGGGATCATAGCAAGTTGACTTGACAAATCTAGATTTGTGAAGTTTTGATCTGGCAATGAAGTGTCTCCTATCACCTCAGCCCACTTATCAAGAGAAGCTTGATCCAATAAGTGTGTGACATCATTGATGTTGTTTTCAATGGAGTGGTTCTCCGCATCAAGATATTTTTGATCACTGTCACCGCTACCATTTCCTCCTACATTTAAAGCTCTTTCTTTTGAGTTTTATGCCTTTGAGCTAGAATTTGTAGGTACCTCAGATCTATCAACTTGATTTGTCATTGTTGTGCTGATAGGAACTCCATTCGCAGGGTTAGTTACCATTGGAGCTGAAGTAATAGTCTTGCTTGATCTTCTCAGCTTAAATCTTAGCTCAGGATCTCCTGTTGATAAATTTCCTATAGATCCTGAAACATTCTCACAAGATTTATTAAAGCAGTTGGTAGCTAAATCAAGATCAAATAGCCAGTCACGACCAAAACCTTTTACACAGGGAGTGTGCTCATTGAAGATGACATTGGCTAATTCCTCAACTAATCTAGTTCTAAGATTGTATACTCTATAAGCCTTAGCTTGGGAAGAGTATTCAATAAAGGGTCCATTATCTGATTTCTTAGCAAACTTTGCTATTTAATCTTTGGTATTCAAGATGGTGCAAGGACATCCAAATGATCTAAGAAAGCCAATGAAAGGTCTCCCTTTATGCCACAGTTCATAAGGAGTCTTACTATGAGTCTTAAATACTAAAACTCTGTTTTGCACATAGCAGGCAATGTTAACTGCCTCTGCCCAGAAGGTGATGGGCAGTTTAGAGTCAGACAACATGGTTCTTGCAGCTTCAATAAGTGTCATGTTTCTCCTTTCAGCAACACCATTTTGCTGAGGAGTCCTGGGAGCATTATATTGTCTTGTAATACCCTTTTCATCACAAAATGTGTCAATGATTTGGTTCTTGAATTCAGTTCCTTGATCACATCTTATGGTCTCACTTTGATTCTCACTTTTCATAATGAAGTTCTTCAAGATTTTAGGAGTCTCATCCTTAGTTCTAAGGAAGAATACCCAAGTGAATCTTGTGAAATAATCAGTGATCACTAAACAATATGAGACCCTTCCTAGACTTATTACACTAGTGGGACCAAACAGATCCATGTGTAAAAAGTGTAGGTGAGTAGTGATGGAGTTTTTATCCTTTGGCTTGTGAGACAATAAGTGTTGTTTCCCTTTAGGCATGCAAGACAATGATCATCACTTGTAAACTCTTTCTTTGGCATTCTACTTACCGAATCATTCTTAATTAACTTATTCATATTCATTTACATGGCACATTCTTTATGCCAATGAAAGACTCATCACTGTTTGCTTTAGATAGAAAGCAAGAAACTTCTCCTGAAGGGGATGTTTCCTGCAAATCCATCTTGTACACGTTCCTTTTCCAGGGTGCTCTAACCAGGATATGCTCTTGAGGAATAATCACCCAGGGCTTGAGAACAATACACTCATGCTTAGTAAAAAGCATGCTATGTCTCTGATCATAAAATTGGGATACACTCTGTAAATTTTACTCAACCTCCTTAACAAAGATTACCTTCTCAATGCTGAGCTTACCATTTATGACCCTGCCCCTACCTATAATGTAAACTCCTGGATCTCCTCCAAAAGCAAGTGGCCCACTATCAATTTTCTAAAAACCTTAAAGCAAAGAGACATTGCTTGTCATGTGTCGGGAACAACCACTGTCAATGATCCATACATTCCTTTTGGTGTTCAACTATTCCTGCACAAAAAATAGAAAGTTAATTACATTTGGAAACCCAAGCCTCATTGGTCTTGGGCTCTTCAAAATGGAATGAAGACAATGCAACAGTAATTGATCCTATTTTAAGACTTTGGGGATCATTTGTTGTTGTTAATGAAGAATTTTCAATCACTTGGTCTTCCTTTATCTTCCTCGCCATATTTGGAAGATTAGACTTGAACTTCAACACTTCAAGTTTTAACAACTTTAGAAGTTTTGGAGACTGATGCTTCGAAAGATTTTGCTTTTACTGCACTAAGTTTCAGTGCTTCGGAAGTATTCCCGTCTTTAAAAAGCAAAAAATCTTTCGAAGGCAAGTTTTCACTTGTCTTCATTCCTATTATGGAGCTTCCAAAAGAAAAATATTTTTCTTCCTAAGCTTTCTTATTCTTGCTCCTCTTAGAACTCTTCTTATTGGTTATGTTGACAGTACTTTTGGGATTGTAGATGCAAGCCTTAGCAAGATGAGAAGAACTGCCACATATAATGCAATCAATTTACTTTCTTCTAAGAGTCTTCTTGTGTATGAATGACTGAGTTTGATCATTTTCCATCTCCATCCCCTTCTTTTTAGATGTTGTAGCAAGCTTCCTAAGGTGAGTCTTGCTTTTGGAGGTGGATGGTTCATTCTATCTAGCAGTGGTACACAACTGATCAGCCTTCATTCCTTCACAGGAATGAGTTGGATATAAACTTGAACTCTTGGTACTAGAGTTCATGGTTGAATCCGTAATCTTCACCACTTCAAACCCTGTAGAGATAAACACTTGTTTCTTCTTGGAATTGAAGGTGGCCTTGATCTCTTGAGCTTTCTTTAATCACCTTTTGGCTACTCGAATCAAGTTCTTTTTTCTGACTTTGTCATTCCCGGCTTCTTCCTGTCCTCAAGAGAATAATGACCCTTGTTAGGTTGATCTTCTTAACTCTTCTCAGACCTATCCTTCACTATCTCCTCTTCAGCCTGTTCATCACTAGGGTCTATGGATGGAAGCTCATCTTGAACAGTTCAACACCTAGGAGATCTTACAGACAATAGAGTGTGTGGAGGAGCTATCTCACTAGATCCCAGTCCCTATTTGTTTTGATAACACACTTTGACATGCAGGGATGAAGATATTATGCTCTTGAAGGTCTCTTCTGCAAGATCATGTTTCTCTGCCTTGGCTTTGTTGATCACAAGCTTAGCCTAGCACTTAGTTAACTTAGTGCTGAGATCCTTGATTTTTGTCCAATATTTGGTATGTTCATGTTTGCGAGTTGAAATGGTTTTCTTTAAGTCTTCTATTTTTAACTTATACTCATTTTTAGCTCTTTTGAAATCAGATTTTAAGATGTTCAAGGACTCAAGATCAAATCTCATCTCTAAGTTATAGGACCTGTATCTATTTACTTTAGCAATGCATTCTGGGGTAAAAAGATGTTCCAATACCTTGGCTTCATCATGATCTACCATCAATGCTTGGTTTGGGGATACATCTTCAACCTGGAAGCTCAAATCAAATCCTCCTTCTTCAATAGCAACTGCAGCTTGCTGCTTGCGCTTCTCAATGTGTGGAGTTCCCTTAGTGTAGTTTTACTTGGGTTGTGCTTGGACACCATTAGTCCTGGGTGCCTTGCACTCCCTAGCAAAGGGTCCCATCTGGTTACAGTTATAATACTTTACTTTGCTTTTGTCCAGCTCAAACATTCCACTAGACATATTGCTAGGAAACTTCCCCTCTACCCTTTTGTAGAATTTTTTGGCTCTATGAGTGAGAAGAGTCATTTGTTGGACTATTTCCATATACCCAGGTCATCCGAATGGATACAATCCAAATCTTCAAGGGTGTAGAGGAAGTTGCATATGCTTTCATCATGAGACACAAAGGCTTATGATGAGCTTGTCTCTTGGAATGGGCTTCCCTAGATGTAGCTCTCCCTTAGTGTCTCTAAGAAGGTAATGAAAGGGCCCTTTGGTGAGTTTTCAGGGTAGGAGATGAGATGGTGTTGTGGTTCTTTATAATCCCTTTCAACCACATCCAGGGCAAAACTCTACTGATTGCTGGAGTTACCAGATGGATTTTGCATGATCATCTCCATCTGGTAGCCATTAAGGATGTGATATAACTCAGTAAGAGTGAGAGTTTTGAGGTTTTCAGTCCTCTTAATGACCACACAGTAGTGTGTTCATTGCCTAGGAAGAGAACACATAAACTTACTCATAATATCCCTGTTCTCTAGCTTTACTCCATATCCACTAGAGTGTCCATAATCTTAACATACCTGAAGTATTTTTGATTCATGGTTTCACCTGTTTTGAATGTAAAATTCTCAAACTGCTGCTTCTGGAGATCTTTCTGTTTTCTTTGGCTTCATTAGACCCCTTATACATCAACTTCAGTGCATCCCATAATTACTTGGTAGTCTTGCACTTCTTGAAGCCTCTATAGATGGCATTTGGAAGAACAGTTTGGAGAGCAGTCATGGCCTTTTGATCTACATCTATTCTTTTTCTATCTTCTTCAGAGTAGTCATCCACTTCCTTTGGTATCATGCCACCACCACCGGCAACTGAAGAGGTGCGTGGAATGTAAGGTCATGAGGTAATAGACTCCCACATCCTGCTATCTTGTGACTTGATAAAGCCTTCCATTCTTAGGCACCAAGTATCAAAATTATCAAGAGTGATCAGTGGGCACTTTACCATTGTATCGGTTTCCATATCAGACTTAGAAGCTGCCATTTGAGATATTAAGTGTTTTTCGTGAGAACTGAGGAGATTTAAGAAAGTGAGATCTTACAATCAAGAGCCTAGAATGCTCTGATACTAAATGCAAGACTGGTTAAGGGAGGTCAATACAATCAGTCTCACGTGGAGGAGAGCGTTAGAACACTTAATAGATCAAATAGGGAACTGGGTTTGAGTATGAGATGCAAAGAACACAAGCAAAACAAGGAGACATAACTCGAGAACAATATATATGGTTTTCAAGAATGATGTATATTAATCTCAAGTTCTTTTACAAGTGTTACAATCCATAAAATAAGATACAACATCCTGAGATACTTTGTACTACATCCTACAACTGGCTATACTCTTAAAGCCAGTTGGAAATATTACTTTATACTACATCCTACAACCGGCTATACTTTGAAAGACAGTTGGAAACATTGATAGACAACAAAATCAATGTAGAGTCAAAAGGCAGATTGCCTTTTGACTAGTGACTACAAAATGCCATAGCTCACATCCTAATATAATATAATAAGGATAAAAGTAAATAAAGTAGATAGTTACAGACTCTAGACCTTAATGTACAGTTGCAAAAGCATGGACGTTTTCACCAACTCATGCAAGTTGGTGAGACTTCAAAGTCGCAGCGGAAAGTGGGTCAGCTTTATACAAAAGTACATCTGATGAAAGCATATTCTCCTCTGTCTTTGGAAGAAATCAGTCTTCTCTTCATTTGGCTTCGGAAGACTTTGTCCTTAAAGCTTCGGAAGACCTTATCTTTTGGATTTGGAAGATTTGGTCTTTGGCTTCGGAAGATTTTACACTTGAAATATTTTCTGTGCCGAGTGTAAAACTTACAAAGCAACTTCTACCTTGTACATAGTGCATGCGTGAAGAAAACCTTTGGTTACTTTGGTTGCATCAGCCTTCTTATATAACCTTACAGGAACCCTATAACACGGAAACCACCCATTGAGATTCAATAATCATTGTGTCACAAATTAGTGCATATTAACCGTTCTTTGCGGGGCACACTTAAACCCATTACAATAAGGGTACGGGTTAAGGGATATTTTAGCACTCGGAAAGGTAGCTCGAGTCAAGGTTTAATTGTGATACACTTTGTTGTGCACTAATAATTGTGTTTTACTTATGTATATCTATATATGATTATAAATCTTGTTATCCTAAAAGCTTGATCTCACCGACTATATGTTGACACCTTTCACCAACTATATGTTGACACATTTTAAGTACGTATTTCAAGTATTTCTCCAATTATAAATAGGAGTCTTGATTAGATACCATAAATATTAGGTTTACAACTTTGAGAACAAATTTGATTTTCTTTAGAAGACTCGCTCAAGCCCTATAACCTTTACTTTGATCCAGTTACACATGGCAAGTTGTATTAAAATGATTATTTTATTATTATTCATGTAAATCAATGGCTCACATTTATTAAATAAATGGTTTCTGCTGTGTTTGTTGATATTCAGTAATCATGATCAGCCTTTTTTATCGCGGTGTAACAACATAGTACAAGTTGTTGATGTAGACATTTGTTTTTAATCTTGTTGTGTTATTTTTATTATTTTATTTTTTTTATTTTACTCATTTAGCTTATGTATATATAAATTGTGAAAAGCCTCTTATCAAAGTCGGGCTTTTGGCTTGTTTGGTTGGGCGCAACACATTTACACACAAGGTGCAAGTTCCGTTCCTAGTTGCACTCATTTTTTAGTTGTTACACAACTAATAAAAATTTTATTTTAATATCATAAGTGACCTGGGCCTACGAAAATCATACATTTAGGGGTTGTTTGGCTATTTTTAAATGATTAAGTGCTGAATCAATAAAAGGTCTGAACGATTAAATGTTTAACAATTAATAGGTCTAAACCATTAAGAGCTAGTATACCGCTAAACTATTTAAAGGCAAATGTCTAATCAATTTAGATAAGAGGACTTAACCATTCAGCATCTGACCTCTTAACCATTCAACATTAATATAATGCTTAACCATTCAGAGGCAAATGTTTGAACCACTCAGACATTTTGTAGCGAAACAAACAGTTTGAACCATTAAGTTAGAGTTTGGTATGAAGGAATAAGGGGTAAAACGGAATGAACCATTAAGGGTGAATGAACAAAGACATGTTTGGTTGGTGAAGTTAATAGAACGAACTATTACATAGTTGATTCCATTCCCTCAAATTCATTCCGTCCACCCCCTCCTTTTTTTCATTCCATCCCTTCTTCCATCATTAGTCACCACACCACTCACTCACCCACCACAACAACCACCGCCGCCCCCGGCCACTACCGCTCCGGGAACACCGCAGTCGAAGCCCGCTGTGGCCGGAAACTAGCAAAGGCCACTTCCGTCACCGGAAATTACGGCCACCAGAAACTACTGTCTGACACCGCCACCGTCGGAAACCACCATTGGGCCACCGCCGCCTCCACCGGAAACCACCGCCAGCCACCGCCGCAGCCACCGGCCACTGACGCCACCGGCCACCGACGCCAGCGAAAACCACCGTCGCCTCTGGAAACCACCGCCGGCCACTGCAACGCTGGAACCCACCGCCGCCCACCGCCACCAAACAACCCTCGGCCCGCCACCGCCGCCGCATACCACCGCCGCCGCCCATCGCCGCCGCTAGAAACCACCCTTGGGCCATCACTGCCGCCAGAAACCACCAGCCACCACCACCGCTCGCCATCACCATCATAGCCACTTTTACATTTCATTGATTTGTTTTTTCATACCTAACAAACAACACAAAGTAATGATTACTTTTTTTCGAAAGGGCAACCAAACATGACAATAGAATGTAATGATTCATTTAATTCTCATCCGTTCCATTCCCTTATCCATTTCATTCATTCGTCTATTCCATTACCCCATACCATACAAACCAAGTGTTTAAATCTAAATAATTAATAGACTGATTCAGATGCTACCAAACAACCCTTAATAATTTCAATGTCGATTACAAACTTTGCTGCATTAGTTACTTGATCATACTTTTCCTTTTCCTTTTCCTTTTTAAACTTTAATACTTTTAAAAATATGTGCACCGTTTCATTGAAATTATTACTAACCGCTATGATACCTAATTATCTAGCTTGAAACTTTATTTAAGTTTACTTCACGAATGGTGCCCTGTCTTGCTATCTTTTTTGCTTTCTCTGTTATTCATTTATTACTTCTTATATGACAGGTAACATGTTAAATTGAAGAGTGTAGCAATCCGCTTATAGAAATTTAATATTAATCAACTCAAAGGGTTTCCTACCGCTTACCAACTGGGGGGGGGGGGGGGTTTTTTTAGGTTTACTTCTGTTTACTTTACCTTTTATCAAGTTTTTTATTTTAATTTTTTAATAATATCATTTTATTTTATTTTTTTGGTTGAGGCGACGACACACCACCTCAGCAACACACGGTTGACAACTCTAGTTGATATTATCTAACAAAACATCCATTTGACCTAGTTGTAGCATCCTTAACCTTTCCCACCAGACGATGGAGGTAACTCTTGTCATTTCTTAATAATTGGATGAAAATTAAAAAAAACAAACAAAATATATAAAGATTAGAAAACAACTTTAACCAAAAATATAGTTCCTACATTTTAATACAAACAAGGCCTCTGGGAATGCCTAATAAATTGTCTGCTTATAAAATGTGTCTCATGGATTTATCAACATTGTCTCGTGTTACTTTTTCTACACTTTGCAAGTAATTAAGATATGCAAGTTATGTAGGATAGACATCCTCACGGGCTTTGGATGTTAAAGGCCTAAATATCATGCTTTTGTAAAATAAATTGTAAAATAATATTTTTGAAACGAAATCTATTTATTTGTTATTATTTTTAATGTTATCAAGTGCATTTCATAAGGACCAAGGGGTGCGTTGTTACAGTCAGTATTAGAACCTAAGGTTTTAATGAATTATGTATCGTGCTTAAATACCTAAGTTTTAACCTATAGAGTTTTAAAAACTAAATTCAAGATTAGTTAAGATATTATGTTACTAACATATTGAATTTTAGAAATTTAGGGCAGGAAAAGGTAAATGAAAAACTTTCTTAATTAGATTGAAAAGATGATTTAGGTGTTGTTTGTTTTTCTGCAAGAAAATGTCTGCAGTCTGCGGACCACATCTGCAGACATCTGCAGCAGAAGAGGTGGGCCAAAGATTTGCAGTCTACAAGAAAAGTTTATTTGTTTTTTAACATCTGTAGACTGCTAACTCGTTCCTCCACGAATTCAGTACCATTTACACCATCAATCTTGTGAACCCCATCACTAATCGCCTTCAAACTCCATACATTCACATTCACAACTGAACTATTAACATGCAATTCCATAACATCACTACCATCTACACCATTAATCTTCTGAATCCGACCACCAATCGACTTCAAATTCGATACATTCACATTTATAACAGAACTATTGACATCAATGACATGAGATTCTACAAATTCAATAGCATTTACACCATCAATTTGGTATAAACCCATATTTGGGCGTTCACTCCCACCTGATTTTCTCTCCAACCCATCAAAACCCAACGATAAATTCAACGGTTTTGATGAATTCAAGGGGTTTCCGAAGTGGGTTTGACTCAAATTCACCACATTATCCACCAAATCCGTTGGTGGGTTTGAATCAAAGGGTTTGGGGATGAAAGTACGAGAGATGGAATCGGCTTATGGGGTGATGATTAAGGTGTCAGATTTGAAGACCTGAAAGGAGAAAAGCGTTAGAATGATGATGGAGTAGGAGATAGATAAGGAAAAGATGAAGAATTTGGTGCATTTGCGTGAGAAACTTGGGTGTTACTACATGGGAGAGGGTGAAGAATAGTGCACATGGAGGAAGAAGATGACTGGAGAAGCGCCGGCTGAAGGGCGCCGGCTGGAGGAAGTCAGCTGGAGGGCGTCGGCTGGAGGAGAGGGGGGCCGGTAGGAAAGGGGTCGGCTGGAGGATCACCGGCAGGAAAGGGTCGCTTCCTAGAGGAGAAGCGGCCAGCTGGAGGAGTCGTCGGCTGTAGGAGCGCAGGTTGTAGGAGCGCCGACGATAGAGGTTGCGAACGGGAGTTGAGGATGGTGGATGGTGATGAATGGGAGTTGAGGATGGAGGTTCTATTTTGTGATATTAGGGGTCGGATACTTTTGTGAAGGTGGAGTAAGAGAAGAGGTTTGAAGACCTGTGAAGACAATGGTCCATATCTGTCTCATGCAGACCTCAGGAAGACATTTTTAATTGAAAAGTCTTCTGAAAATCCAACAGTTTACGCTCTCCAAACCTCTTCCCGCGTCTGCGTTGTAAAAAAAACACCGTTACTTAATGGTGTGTAACGGCCCAAAATTCCCGAAGCAAGCCATTTAATAATAATGGGCTTTTAAGGGTTAATTAAAAAAAAAGGTAAGTTAGTGGGCTATGGACTAAATTAACCCCATTGGGCTATGTTTTGATGGGTTTAAGGGCCCTTAATCATCCCTTAAACATGCATGATCAGCCTCCATTCCATCATTTGCAACCCTAGCCCCCAAGTTTCTAGAGAGAGAAAGTAGAGTGAGAAAGTGAAGAAAACCAAGGAATTGGTGTGTTATTATGAAAGGTATTGAAGATCTGCAATTTGGAGCTTCAAACCACAAGGAAGGAGCAACAAATCAAGGTAAGAATCGTCATCCAAACATCCTTTTAGAACAGATCTGGATTTCTAGGGTTTTGGGTTCAAAAAGTTTCAAAGGAACACATAAAGGTCAATTTTTTTACGTATGAAAACGGCCGATGGTAAGTCCATTAGAATAGTCAGAGTGTTGAGGATTGCCATATTAAACTAGGGGGTCATTACTTTCCCGTACAATTGTTTGCCATGACCTTAGGAGGTTTCGATGTCCTACTAGGAATGGATTTGTTAGCTACCCATGATGCTAACATAATATGCCAGCAAAAAATAATCCGATTAACGACTCTCGATGGTAGTCCGGTTATGATCTACGGTGATAACGATTGCAAGGTTCCAAGGATCATTTCCATGATCATGGCGGAGAAATGTATGAGGCGAGGGTGCGGGGCTTATCTAGCATATGTTAAAAATGTTAAAGATAAAGCGAAAGAGTTGTCGGATGTACCAGTGGTGCGGAACTTTCCTGATGTATTCCTGGAGGATCTGCTAGGGGTACTACCGGATAGGGAGATAGAGTTTCAGATTGATTTACTGTGAGGAGCCCAGCCCATTGCCAAAGCACCCTACCGCCTAGCCCCGTCCGAGATGATGGAGCTCATGTCACAAATGCAAGAACTTCTTGATAAAGGATTCATTAGGTCTAGCATTTCTCCATGGGGTGCTCCAATGTTGTTTGTGAAGAAGAAGGATGGCAGCATGAGGATGTGTATAGATTATAGGGAATTGAATAAGTTGACCGTGAAGAATCAATACCCTTTACCCAGAATAGACAATCTGTTTGACCAGTTGCAAAGAGCAAGCTGGTTCTCCCGAATAGATCTCAGATCCGGATATCATCAACTGAAGGTAAGGAAGCAAGATATCCCAAAGACGGCTTTCCGAACGCGATATGGACACTATGAGTTTCTGGTTATGTCTTTTAGGCTAACCAATGCTCCTGAGGCATTTATGGACTTAATGAATCGCGTGTGTCGCCCGATGTTGGACAAATCAGTAATAGTCTTCATTGACGATATCTTGATATACTCAAAGAACGAAGGAGACCACGCTTGTCATATCAAGGAGGTGTTAGAAACATTACGAAAGGAGAAACTATGTTCGAAGTTCTCTAAATATACATTCTGGCTACGGGAGGTGAAGTCTTTAGGCCACGTTATAAATTCTGAGGGAGTTATGGTTGATCCAGCAAAACTTGAAGCAGTTACGCAATGGAATTCCCCAAGTACGCCATCCGAAATCCGTAGTTTCTTAGGATTGGCTGGCTATTATAGAAGGTTCATCAAGGATTTTTCAAAGATAGCTTCCCTATTAACAAGGTTAACGAGGAAGAACGTGGTGTTCGACTGGGGAAAAGAACAGGAAGTTGCGTTTCAGGAATTGAAGGATAGACTAACCAAAGCTCCTGTACTAACCCTACCAGAGGGAGATGAAGACCTAACCGTATACTTCGATGCCTCTTACTGCGGGTTAGGCTGTGTGTTAATGCAAAGAGGAAAGGTTATAGCTTTTGCATCCAGACAGCTAAAGGACACGGAGGTTAATTATCCGGTTCATGATTTGGAACTTGCCGTAGTAGTGTTTGCATTAAAGATGTGGAGACATTATTTGTATGGAACTAAGTGCACCATATTTACCGACCACAAAAGTCTGAAATATTTCTTTGAGCAGAAAGACCTAAATATGAGACAAAGGAGGTGGTTGGAGCTGATAAAGGATTACGACTGTGAAATCCATTATCACCCGGGTAAGGAAAATGTGGTAGCCGATGCCCTGAGCCGAAAGGAAGGATATGAACCGATTCGGGTGAAGGCGTGCCAACTAGTAGTGATCCTAGATGTTATGAGGTTGATCAGCGAAGCTCAGGTGGAAGCCATGAAGGAACAACAAATTAAGAAGGAACGAATGGTGGGAAGGGCCGATGATTTAGTCGATAACACATTGGGTGTGAAGGCCATCTATGATCAGATATGGATTCCGAGGTACGGAGATTTACGAGAGAAAATTTTTGATGAAGCACACAAGACCCGCTACTCAATACATCCTGGAGCAAATAAGATGTACCACGACTTAAAGAAAGATTATTGGTGGCTTGGGATGAAGAGAGATGTGGTTAGATATGTAAATAAATGTCTAAGGTGCCTACAAGTGAAGGCTGAGCACCAAAGACATTATGGGTATGTTCAACCATTGGAAGTGCCGGAATGGAAGTGGGAACATATTACAATGGATTTTATTACTAAGTTACCACGTACAACTAAAGGTAATGATGCAATTTGGGTAATAGTAGACAGGTTGACTAAGAGTGCTCATTTCTTACCCATTAGGGAATCGATCAATTCAGAGAAGCTCGCAGAATTGTTCATTAGAGAGATAGTTGCACGGCATGGTATGCCTATATCGATTGTGTCAGACAGACACACATGGTTTACCTTTAAATTCTGGAGGAGGTTTAATGAAGAAATGGGGACAAGGTTGCATATGAGTACCGCCTACCACACGCAGACTGATGGTCAATCCGAAAGGACGATACAGACACTGGAAGACATGCTACGAGCATGTGTCATGGACTTCGGTGGTAACTGAGACAACCACCTATCATGAGCAGAATTCTCGTACAATAATAGCTATCATGCTAGTATTAAAATGCCTCCATATGAGATGTTATACGGGAGACGATGTAGGACCCCGGTTTGTTGGGGTGACGTCGGACAAAGGAGTTGGGAAGCTTAGAAGTCGTGGAAGCCACAATAGAAAAGTTGGAAAAATCAAGGCGTATATGAAGGCAGCAAAAAATAGACAAAAGTCATACGTAGATAAAAGAAGGAGACCAATAGAATTTAGCGTGGGTGATAGAGTAATGTTAAAGGTGTCGCCATGGAAGGGAATTATCCGATTTAGGAAGAAGGGGAACTAAGTCCCAGGTTTATTGGACAATTTAAGGTACTAGCACGAGTTGGGGATGTAGCTTACAGGCTAGACCTTGTAGAAGAATTAAGTGGGATTCACCCTACCTTTCATGTGTCGCACCTGCGAAAGTGCTTGGTTGATGATGTGATGGTTGTGCCCCTCCATGATGTTGAAGTGGATGAAAAGCTAAACTATGTGGAACAGCCAGTTGCCATTTTAGACAGAAAGGTGAAGCAGTTAAGAAACAAGCAGATCAGACAAGTCAAAGTACAATGGAAACACCGAAAGGGGTCA
>BJCO01465529.1:0-11930 GCA_018326465.1 Flaveria floridana
ATAATGAAAGAGGAACATGATGAATGAATGCATGCATTAATGAATGAATGAATGTAAGAAAGGCTTGCAAGCAAATGTATGGAGGTGCACACCCAATGAAGGTGTTAGCTCAATGGTGTGCGGGTTAGCTACCCTGAAGGATGCACATTGGGGTCCAATCTTTGTGATTGACCATATGTATGGGATCCTTGCCGCTCGCCCTAGGTGCTGGAGTCAGCTTCGTGCACAATGTTCGAGGTCTATAAAAGACCTCAGGCTCAGTTACCCGCTTCGTGCACAATGTTCGGGGTATAGCATATGGCATTGATCCATATGCTATACAGGTAATGAATGATGAAGATAATAATGATATTATCTATGTGTACGTATGATGTATGATCGCATGAAAGTAAAGAACATTTTTAACGAAAGAAAAATATGTTTTATTATAAAACTAGAACTCACTCAGCAACGTTGACTTTTATGTGTTTCTAGTTGGTAGGTAATGGTTGCTGAGGATGGCACGGAGCGGCTACTCAGCTCTTTTAGATGGCATCCATTCATATAATGCTTTTGTGATGTAATGCAATAATGTATTTTGTAACTGATTAACGACGTATTATTTTTCAAAAGCCTTTATAATAAAATGAAATGTTATTTTTGAATGTTTTTGCTGTAATGTTTACTTAAGATGAATGAGAATGTATGTTTTATGTGCGATGATCGACCAGCTCTAAGCGTCCCGGGAACGGGGCCTTACACCACTGAAGACAACATCAATGATATCACATACTTTCTTGATCAAGTTACACTTGATTGGTGTGCTAATATGGTAGGATACTCAATCACCATATCTAAATTTCATTAATTTAGATCTATCAAATCAATTTGCTGTGATTTCTCAACTAAGAATCCATAAGTCACAT
Source organism: Flaveria floridana (assembly GCA_018326465.1). Taxonomy (NCBI): domain Eukaryota; kingdom Viridiplantae; phylum Streptophyta; class Magnoliopsida; order Asterales; family Asteraceae; genus Flaveria; species Flaveria floridana. The sequence goes on from BJCO01465529.1 coordinate 906, forward strand.
CCTACCACAAACATTATTAGAGATGTTGATATTTCGGTGAGAACAATAGCACAAACCCATGATAAAAATGTTTGTATGTACTCTTGTTTCTTATCTTGGATTGAGCCAAGGAAAGTTAATTAGGCTTTGAAAGATGAAAGCTGGATTAAAGCAATACATTAGGAACTACTTCAATTCAAAAGACAAGTTGTTTGGAACCTATGTCCTATTCCTTCTGGAAAGATGCCAATAGGTACCAAGTGGGTATTTAGGAACAAGAAACATGATAGAGGAATTGTTATTAAGAACAATGCAAGATTGGTAGTTCAAGGGTACACTAAAAAAGAATGTATTGACTAGATAGATATCTTTACTCCTGTAGCAAGACTTGAACTTGTAAGGATATTACTTGCTTGTGCTGCATCCAAGTATTTAAAGGTTTACCAACTTGATTTCAAGTGTGCATCTTTATATGAGATGATAGATGAATAAGTGTATGTCAAGAAACCACATGTCTTTAAAGACCCAGATTATTCTGATTATGTCTGCAAGCTTGATAAAGTTCCCTATGGGCTGGATCAAGCACCAAGTGGCATGAGATTCTGTCATAGTATCTAGTTCAATATGCTTACAAAAGAGCTACTATTACCATAAAACTATTCATCAAAACAAAAGGGAATGACTTAATGCTGGTTCAAGTTTATTTTGATAACATCATCTTTGAGTCAACTAATAAAGGACTCTACAAAAGTTTGAAAATTGATGAAAAATAGGTTTGAAATGAGTACTATAAGGGAACTCAAGTGAAGTAGGTTGACAATGGCATCTTCATAAACCAGTCAAAGTATGTACAAGACATACTAAGATTCCAGCTGACTGACTGCAAGGTTGCTAAGACTCACATAGGCAGAAACCACTTCCTAGGTCCTGATCTTAAGGGGGAGTGTGTTGATAAACATATTTATAGAGCTATGATTGGGTCTCTTATGTACCTAGCAGCCAACATGATTGATATCATGTTTGCCACATGCATATGTGCAAGATATCAAATCAACCTCAAGATGTCACAACTAGTTGCTATGAAAAGAATTCTTAGATACCTCAAATGAGCTCCCAAACTAGTACTTTGATATACAAAGAATTCTAACTTTAATCTGTATGCTTATACAGATAGATAGTGACTATGATGGTTGTAACATGACTGCAAAGTCTACATCAGGGGACTGTTAATTCTTTGGTGTAAGGATAGTCTCATAGTAATGTAAGAAGAAATACTTTATGTTTACATCAACTGTTGAAACAGAATACATTGCTGCTACAAACTACTGGGCTCAAGTGCTTTAAATTCAGAATCAGATGCTAGATTATGGATTCAACTTCAAGAATACCTCTATCCACATAGACAACAGTGCTATCTCTATCACAGAGAATCCAGTGTAACACTAAAAAACAAAGCAAATCAACATTAGGTATAATTTGATCATAGATAATTTTGCAAAAAAGATTGATAAAACTAATCAAAGTTAACACAAATGAATAATATGCTAATTTATTCACAAAATATTTTGATGAACAGAGATTTAAATATCTTGTATCATATATTGGGATAATTAACATCTAGTAGATTTTCTTACATTAGTTTTAAAATTGTTTTTCAAACATGTGTGTATGTAAAGTTGTCTAATTTATCTCTAATATAAGCCCTGTTTATCTTGGAAGAAAATTTTCGAAGTAAATATTCTTTAAAATTTTAAGAATTATGTACAGATTTTCTTTCGGAATACATTGAATTGACTTCGAAAAAATATTATGTTTTCAAAACTAGTAACTACTTAATAAGGGATTTAGCATCAGAAGAAATTCTTTTATATTTTCCAAACCTTAAATATGATTCTAATTACTTATATATTTTGAAGGACAATTTTCTTTCGAAAACAATTATCGCAAGTTTTATTCTCTTATTGAGTAAAACTTTTGAAGTGTAATATCTTCATAAACCAAATTTGTCTCGGAAAAAAAAGTACTTTAAGTACATTTTACTTCGAAGTAATTTTTACAAAACTAAGTAATATATTCCGAAGTCAATTTTGCTTCGGAAGCTTTCTTTAAAACTTCCGAAGGAAAATTATATTCGTAAGATTTTCAAATTTTAAGATAACTATGTTTTTGGGCACTTTTTCAGAGGTGCAACCTACATCTGGATTTCAAAGTTTATCATTTTGTAATAACTTTGTCTCACATACAAGCATATGGATAATCTTCACAACAGTTCCCCTCTTTCTTCTTACTCTTCATCCACAATCTTTTAACACTAAATCACCCACAAACCCTTGTTGTTCTTCCACTCTCTTTCACAAAAATCTTAAGAAAATGGTCAACCGTAAACCCTAAAACCAGTCAGCCTTTGTCATGCACCTTCACAGCCAACACAAACAGGTTGCTCTGTTATCAGCTAAGAAAGACCCTGGTTTCTCAGACGTTTGTCACTTTCTTTCTCTCTCATCTTACCTCACCGCCCTCACTATAGACCCTACAACTTTATGAAGATCAACAATAGGAATTTTAGGGGACCTACTAATAGGTTATCTTGGACGGTGAGAAAGCAATATCTGCACAAGTGTTCTAGAAGATGATGTTCAACACTTCAGCCACCATCAACCAACATCTGAGGCTGGAAGATGAAAAGGTGTAATTGTGCTTTCTAAAAGAGGTAGTCAATGTCTTATTTCAACTGATGGGCTATGAGGGTGACTTTTCAGTCAAGACTTTCAGGATATGGAAGGACTACTCTTAATAGAATTACCTCCTCCATGTTGTAATACACTCCTTATCTAATAAACATTGAGCTTGGAATCAAGTTCGTGAATTTTTCTCCTATATAGTCCATCGAATGGTATAAGGGATCAAGTTTAGGTATTCACTGTTTGTATACACAAATATACTTGCTAACTTAGATTTCTTAGAATATTACATGTTCTTTAGATATGTATAACACACTGTTAACTGTGAACTGTGCTCACAGTTGAGGGGAACAGATAAAGTTCTTAAATTGGTACAGATGAAGCCCGACATCTTCAAAATAATAAGAAAAACCATTGTTGGTTTTTTCGAGATAGAAACATCTCTTGTCCCAAAAATGTTATAGCTCCTTGCTCAAGGTGACAAGTTGGCAGCACCAGCCAACGTTAAACCCACACCTTCTTTATCTTCAACACCCCTGCAGCCACAAATAACCATCACTTACCAGAAAAAATCCAAACGAACCCATGCTCAGTTTATTCAGATTGAGTAGACCCCTATATACTCACCCATGCAGGAGTAAGTGGAACCAGTAGCTCCTACTTTCCCTAAGGAGCAGACAACTCCTATTTCTTAAATGATCAGTGCTGAGGTCACTCATGCTCAGCCTGATAAGCTCATTACCTGGAGCTCAAGCTTTTATCCTGAATCTTAAAACTTAGATGAAAAAGCTTGAGGGGAAAGCTACCATCCCTAGCCTTTGGACCTTAACCAATCAATTCCCAACCTAGAATTGTATGATGATTAAGATATATGATTTAGTGAGTACCATGAGTCTCTATTCTCCTACCCGGTTAAAGGATAAATTAATGCTCCTGCTATTACCATATCTAGCCTACATCATCCCACAAACAACTGAGGTGGAACTCTCTAAAGAAGTTTAAAAGGGTCATGTGTAAGAGGCTCTCAACCATGATTACATCTCTAATACCTCAACCATGACAACCCAGCTACTTGGCACTTCTTATAAAGCTGTCAATGACCAGGGGAAATCCAAAGACCAAGAAACAATATCTGGTGGTGAGGGAGATGACTTTGGTCATGCACTCTCATCCCCCCATGATTTTTCTGATTAAGATAAGGGGAATATGCAACTTTGGGTACAAACATTGACAAAAAACTACACCTATTTGGTCTATAATGTTAGTTACCTGGAATCTTAGGTGGCTATCTTACAAAGGCAGGTGCTTAGTTAGGAACTTGAGATCACCGAACTAAAGGGCAAGTTAGTTAAGAGGACTGCCACATGTGCTCAACCAAGTCCGTAAGAACCTGTGGATATGGTGGATCTCACCCTTAGCTCACCTGTGCAAGTAGGTGATGCTATTAAAAAGGGGGAGAAAGTCACCATAGCAATATAACTTGGGAGCATTGCCAAGAGTATGGATATTATGTATTCACCACCCTCAGTTGTAATTGTATAGACTCAACAACATGCTCAGGCCCACATCAATATGGATGCCATTGTTTAAAGTTTATTTGAGTAGGGTATTATACTAAGCGCTATGTCACCTCCATCCCACTCTGATGACAATCCAATACTAGGATGGAGGTATGATAATGATACAAGAGCCCTGGTACTTTCTAGATATCAGGGTCAATAAGAAGTTTTCAACTTTCAAACTGTAAGATTCTATGAAATATTCCCTCTCGTTGACCTGACACTTATCAATAAAAGCCAAAACAGACAAGCTGACAGGTTAGCTGAGAGGATTCAACTGAGCGTGTCTAAGAAGTTCAAGAGAAGAACCAGTTTATACAGACAGAGGCTAGCAGGAAAACCTATTGGTCAACTGGATACTGAGGTAGAATCTAAGATTAACTGCGAATGAGAAACCTCAGTTGACAGGTCCTCCAAAAATCCAAAAGTTGATCCTCAAAGAGTGGAGGATCAATGGTAAGGGAGGTGAAGTAGTTTGAGAGAGAAAGAGACCGACAAACCTCTGAGAAACTTGGATCTTTCTCAGAGTTTAACAGAGCAACCTGATTATGTTGTCAGTGAAGCTGCATGGAGAAATCTGGTTGGTTTCAACGGTCGAGGTTGGCCATTTGTGGTAGCTTTGATGTGAAGAAAGATATGAATAAAGGCGGTGAGTGGGATTTTAGGTTAGAAAGATTGCATATGAAGAAGAAAGTGAAAGAGGGGGGGGAACCGTTAGGTATATTTATATGAAATGGACTTGAGATAAAGTTAATGTAAAAGGATAAACTTTGAAGTCCGAATGTCGGTCCCACCTCTAATAAAATGCCCAAAAAGTTAGTATTTTTGGAAATTAAGATTCTTCCAAAGGTAATTTATCTTCGGAAGATTTGTGAAAATCTTCCGAAGCCAAATTTGACTTCAGAAGATATTCTTCAACTTAGTGAAAAATGGCTTCGGAAAAAAATTACTTAGGCAATTGTTCTTCTGAAGAGTATTTGGTTTCGGAAGAAATTATTTTTGAAAGAAATTTGTTCTTGAAATACACATAAGTACTTAGAAGCATATTTTGGCTTTGGAAGAAATATGGAATTTCTTCCGAAGGTATATCTCCTTTAAGTAGTTATGTGTTTTAAAGACTTAAAATTCTTCCGAAGGCAATGTTAATATCTTCCGAATGAAAATAAACTTGGTAATTTTTCAAAATGCTAAGGAACATCATTTGAAAAAGATTTCTCCCAAGATAAACTAGGCTTATGTAGGTGATAAATTAGAAAACTTAGGACCCACACTTCCTTCTAGAAATAATATAGATAAAGTTTTAAGAAAATCTATTCAAGGTTAATCATCCCAATAGCTGATATAAGATATTTAAATCTTTGTTTATTAAAAGCTTTTGTGAACAGATCAACATATTGTTCATTTGTGTCAACCTTGATTAGTTTTATCAATCCCTTTTTATGATTATCTCTAATTAGATACTACCTGATATTGATATGATTTGTCCTTGAGTGCTGCACAGGATTCTCTGTGATAGAGATAGCACTGTTGTTGTCTATGTGGATAAGAGTCTCTTTGAAGTTGTATCCATAGTCCAGCATCTGATTTTGAATCAGCACAACAGTTGCTAGCAGCAATGTATTCAGCTTCATCAGTTGATGCAAATACACAGGGTTGTTTCTTGCATTGACCTGAGACTATCCTTCCACTAAGGAATTGACATACCCCAGATATGGACTTTGCAGTCATGTTGCAGCCACCATAGTCACTGTCTGCATAAGCATACGAATTGAAGTCAGAATTCTTTGGATACCAAAGACCTAGCTTAGGAGTACCTTTGAGATATCTAAGAATTCTTTTGACAGTAACTAGGTGTGACATCTTGGGGTTAGCTTGATATCTTACACCTATACATATAGTAAACATAATATCAGGTCTACTGCCTGTAAGATACATAAGAGACCTAATCATTGCCCTGTAAAGATTTTCACCTACACACTCCCCCTCAAGACCCAAGTGAGTGGTTTCTGGCTATGGGTGTCTTTGCCACCTTACATTTAGTCATGTTAAATCTTGTAAGTATGTCTTGTATATACTTTGACTGACTTATGAAGATGCCATTGTGAACTTGCTTCACTTGAATTCCTAGAAAGAAATTGAGTTCTCCCATGGCACTCATTATGAATCTATTCTTCATCAGCTTCTCAAAGTCTTTGTAGAGCTTTGGATTAGTTGACCCAAAGATAATGCCATCTACATATACTTGAACCAGCATCAAGTCATTTATTGTTCCTTTAATGAAGAGAGTTCCATCTATAGTACCTCTCTTGTATCCATGTTGACAGAGATACTGAGATAATGTCTCATACCGCTTCCTTGGAGCTTGGTGCAACCCATAAAGAGCTTTATCAAGCTTGCAAACATAATCAGGATGATTTGGGTCTGCAAAGCCAGGTGGTTGTTTGACATACACCTCTTCATCAATCACCCCATATAAAAATGCACACTTGACATCAAGTTGGCAGACCTTGAAGTCATTGGATGAAGCAAACGCTAGGAATATCCTAACAGCTTCAAGTCTTGCTACAAGAGCAAAAACATCAGTGTAATCAATTCCTTCTTCTTGTGTGTACCCTTGAACAACTAGTCTTGCCTTATTCTTGATGAAAAGTCATCTATCATATTTCTTATTTTTGAACACCTATTTGGTACCTATGATAGTCTTCCAATAAGGAAGAGGACATAGGTTCCAAACCTTTTGTCTCTTAAATTTAAGCATCTCCTCTTGTATTGCTTCATCTAAACTTCCATCCTTCAAGTCCTCATCAACTTTCTTTGGCTCTATCTGGGACAAGAAACAAGAGTGTAGACAAACATTTTTATGATGGACTTGTCCTCTTATTCTCACCCCCTTTTCAATATCTTCAATGATGTTTATGGTGGGGTGTGACTTGTGGATCCTGAGTTGAGGGATCACAGCAAGTTGTTTAGAAAGATCTAAATTTGAAAAGTTGAGATCTGGCAATGAAGTGTCTTCCACCATATCAGCACACTTATCAAGAGAAGCTTGATCCAATGAGTGTGTGACAGCATTGATGCTGTCTTCAATGGAGTGGTTATCAGCATCAAGAAATTCTTGATCACTATCACCACCACCATTATCTCCTACATTTGAAGTTCCTACATTTGTATTTTGTGCCTTTGAGCTGGAATTTTAGGCACTTCAGATGTATCAGCTTGATTTGTCATTGTTGTGCTGATAGGAACTTCATTTGCTGGGTTAGTTACCACTGGAGCTGAAGATGTAGTTTGTCTTGATCTTCTCAGCTCAAATCTTAGGTCAAGATCTTCTGTTGATGTACTACCTGTTGATCCTAAAACATCTTCATAAGATTTGTTAAAGTAGTTAGTAACTAAATCAAGATCAAATAGCCAATCAGGACCATAACCTTTCACATAGGGTGTGTGCTCATTGAAGATCACATTGGCTGATTCTTCAACTACTTTAGTTATGAGATTGCATACTCTATAAGCCTTAGCTTGAGAGGAGTATCCAATGAAGTGTCCATCATCTGATTTCTTAGCAAACTTGGCTACTTGATCTTTAGTATTCAAGATGGTGCATGGACATCCAAATGACCGGAGAAAACCAATGAAAGGTCTTCTTTTGTTCCACAGTTCATAAGGAGTCTTACCATAAGTCTTAACTACTAAAACTCTGTTTTGCACATAGTTGGTAGTGTTGACTACCTCTACCTGAAAGGTAATAGGAAGTTTAGAGTCAGATAACATGGTTATTGCAGCTTTAATATTTGTCTTGTTTATGCTCTCAGCAACACCGTTTTGCTAAGAAGTCCTGGGAGTACTATATTGTCTGGTAATACCCTTTTCATCATAAAATATGTCAAGGATTTTGTTCTTGAATTCAGTTCCACGATCACATCTTATGATCTTGACCTTGTGATAAATTTGATTCTCAACTTTTAGAATGAAATTCTTTAAGATCTTAGGAGTTTTATCCTTAGTTCTAAGGAAGAAAACCCAGGTGAATCTTGTGAAATCACCTGTGATCATCAAATAGTATGAGGTCCTTCCTAAACTCATTACACTGGTAGAGCCAATGAGATCCATACATAATAAGTGTAGGGGAGTTGTTATAGAGTTCTTTTCCTTTGGCTTGTGAGATACCAAGTGTTGTTTCCCTTTTAGGCATGCAACACAGTGATCATTACTTGTAAACTCTTTCTTGGCATTCCAGTTTCCAAATCATTCTTAATTAGTTTATTCATGTTCTTAAAGTTTACATGCACATTCTTTTATACCAAAGGAAAGACTTATCACTATTGACCTTAGATAGAAAGCAAGAAACTTCTCCTGAGGGGGATGTTTCTTGTAAATCCATCTTGTACATATTCCCTTTCTGGGGTGTTATAAACAGGATATCCGCTTGAGGAATGACCACCCTGGCCTTGACAACAATGCACTCATGCTCAGTAAAGAGCATGTTATGTATCTGGTAATAAAATTAGGATATACTCAGTAAATTGTACCCAAGATCCTTAATAAAGTTTACCTTCTCAATGTTGAGCTTACCATTTATGACCCTGCCCCTTCCAGTAATGTAACCACCAGCATCTCCTCCAAAAGCAACTGGCCCTCCATCAATTTTCTTAAAGTTCTGAAGCAAAGAGCCATTGCCTGTCATATGCCTGGAACAACCACTATCAATGATCCACACATTTCTTTAGGCCTTCAACTGTTCCTACATAATAAAAGGAGAATTAGTTATATTTGGAAATCCAAGCCTTATTGGTCTTGGGCTTTTCAAAATGAACTGAAGACAATGCAACAGTAATTGATCCTATACTGAGACTATGGGGATCACTTGCTGTTGTAAGTAAAGAATTTTCAGTCACATGGTCTTCCTTTATCTTCCATACCATCTTTGGAAGATTAGACTTGACCTTCAAAGCTTTAGAAGTTTTTACAACTTTGGAAGTTTTGGAAACTAACCCTTCGAAAGATCTTGCTTTCACTGCAACAAGCTTCAGTGCTTTGGAAGCATTCCTTTCTTTCGAGACCAAATTTTCTTCCGAAGACAATTTTTCACTTGTCTTCATTTTCACCTTGGAGCATCTGAAAGAAACATTGATTTCTTCCAAAGCTTTCTTCTTCTTGTTCCTCTCAGAAGTCTTGTTATTTGTTATGTTCACAGTACTTTTAGGATTGTAGATACAATCTTTAGCCAGATGAGAAGTATTGCCACACATAATGCAGTCAATTTACTTTCTTCTGAGAGTCTTCTTGTGAATGGAAGACAGAGTTTGATCACTTTCTATCTCCATCCCCATCTTTGCAGATGTTATGGTAGGCCTCCTAAGGTAAAGCTTGCCTTTGGAGGTGGATGGTTCATGTTGTGTAGTAGTTTTGCACAGCTGATTAGTCTTCATTCCTTCATAGGGATGAATTGAACATGTACTTGAACTCTTGGTACTAGAGTTCAAAGTTATGTCCTCAGCCTTTACCACTTCAAAACCTTCAAAGATAAAAACTTGTTTCTGCTTGGAGTTAAAGGTGGCCTTGATCTCCCGAGCTTTCTTTGATATCAAGTTCTTCCTCTTTGACTTAGTTATCCCTGACTTCTTCCTCTCCTTAGGAGTGTAGTGACCCTTGTTAGGATGATCTTCCTCACTATTCTCAGATCCATCCTTCACTACCTCCTCTTCATTCTCTTCAACCCTAGGATCTATGGATGGCAGCTCATCTTGACTAGTTCCACACCTTAGAGATCTTATAAAGAGTAGAGTGTGTGGAGGAGCTATCTCAGTAGATCCCAGTCCCTGTTTGTTCTGATAACACACTTTGGAATGCAGGGATGAGGATATGATGTTTTTAAAGGCCTCTTCTTCAAGAACATGCTTCTCTGCCTTGGATTTGCTTATCACTAGCTCAGCCTGGCACTCAGTTAACTTAGTGATGATATCTTTGATTTGAGTCCTGTAGTTGGTATGCTCATGTTTAAGAGTTGAAATGGTTTTCTTTAAGTCTTATATTTTTAACTTATACTCATTTTCATCTCTTCTGAAATCAGGATTTTAATATCTTCAAAGACTCAAGATCTGATCTCATCTCTAAGTTATAGGACCTGTATCTATTTACTTTAGCAATGCATTCTGGGGTACAAAGATGTTCCAATACCTTGGCTTCATCTAGATCTATCATCAGTGCTTGGTTTGGAGACACATCTTCTACCTGGAACCTTCAATTAAAGCATCCTTCTTCAACAGCAACTGCAGCTTGCTGCTTAGGCTTCTCAGTATGTGAAGATCTCTCAATGTAGTTTGGCTTGGGTTGTGCTTGGCCACTGTTGGAGCATATATTGTCATATATAGTGTGTCCGTCGCTTGACGAATAGTCTAGGCTTAATGTATTACACCTGCTATGTTGTAAACACATGAAACTGGGTCATTCGCAGGAGCATATGCGAATGAGTCTCAGTCGTACGACTGAGCCAGGCTAATGGACCAGTCGTGCGACTGAGAGATGCGATTGGGGCATTCGTAAGACTGAACCATAAGAATGGTCCAGTCGTACGATTGAACTATACGCATGGTCCAGTCATACGATTGAACCATACGCATGGTCCAATCGCACGAATGGGCCCAGTCGCATCTAATATGGGCCGAGGCCTATATATACCAGTTTCAATATGTAGAGAGATGGGGTTTTGAGGGGGTTTGTGCCCGGGGCCTAGGTGCTGCCGGATGAGAGGGGAGATCATGCTCGATCTCCCCTTACCAAAAGTTGTGATTCTTAAGTTGTAACGA
>BJCO01465530.1:0-15882 GCA_018326465.1 Flaveria floridana
GACGACGACGACGACGCCGCCGCCGCCGCATAAAGTTTATAAGATAAGAGCACTTCTTTCTTCTAGCAGAATTAACAATTAACCATTTACTCAACAAAACATAAAGTTTCCGACCAGATTTCCACTCGAAAGTTTCAACCCTTATCAATCCAAACTTATATCGTGACAATCCATCGTAAGCCAGGAAAACACTATTTTGAGTAATTTATCACCATTTAAAGTCATTTCGAACCATAACCATTTGGATTTCCATTTTTGTCACTTGTGTGCCCTTGTTTCCTTTTGTAACCCACTTCTATTCATGATCGTAACATAAAATTGTTTGCATTTCCACATATGCTAAATGGATCTCCTTTCATCCACTTTTAGTTGCTTTAAATTCAACTTTACCACACTTGAAATTTTCCCAGGTTGGTCACAAATTTTTATCTCAAAATCTTACAAGGAAGTGAACTGCATCTTTCCATACATTTTATTTGAATTGAACTCTAATTCTAGTTCACCAATTACTGCTACATTTTGTAAAAAAGAAAAAAAAAGAATCTAACTTATTTCTTATTTCATGATCAACCATTTCAGCACACTCTTATTTTGGGTTAAAGTATCACAACAAAAGACCATCACACTCACAAATTGATTTTATGTACCACTTTAATCATTCTCATGTACATATTGATTCATATTATCATTTTTGTTATTATTTGATTTCTTTTTATTTTCTTTTGACTCCTCGCCATCAAATGACTCTTGAATCTCAATTTCACTTCTCTTTGACTCATGGTCATTAACTAATTCTTGAATTTTATTCTCAATTTCATATTCACTATCTGGTTCTTGAATTTGATTTCTATTTTCATATTCATGACTAATGGGTTCTTAAAAGCATACTTTGCTTCCGTGAAGTCGCCATCTTCCATTGTTACGATCAGAAAGGGTAATCAAGCGTAAGAGCGAGAAATGAGAAAGGACACAATGAAGAAAGAGATTACTCTTAAATCAATCATTGCCTATTCTATTCAACATGTATGTATATGTATGCAACTCTATTCAACATCTATGTATATGAACAATTGAACAATTCACTTAAAAACCCATACTAATTATATATCACATTTAATCCCCTCTATCTATTGACATGTAACGAAAACCTTCTAGATCTTTTGTCGTTGCATAGTGGACTAGTTTTCGTTTAAACAAATAACCAAATCAATAAAACATACTTCATATTAAGCAAATGTTCTTTGGCCAAAAGTTTAAGTTTACAAAACAAATGTGCTCAAAAACCAAAAGCCTAAAAAAGCTAACCAATAGCCTAAAAAGCTAGTGTAGCGTTCAATCAAGTATAATATATTTATTTTTTGAAAGGTTAATTGGATTCTTGACGGTCACTGACTCACTCAATCATCTGTATTACTTAAATACGAAACTTGAGACCCCCTGACCCACCTAGGGACTCTCTTTATTTTTTTCACAGTTAGGACTTGAACTCAAAACCTTCAGCTATTTTTATAGATTTTGGACGATTTTATCTAATCGTATGTGCTTAGAATCATGAATAGTTAATTATAATATAATATTCGGGTTTTGAACGGTTTACATTCACAAATAAGGCAGTACAAAAAGTTCGTTTGAAGTTTGCTTGAGGAAAGCTCGAAAAAAGCTCAGCTCGAAAAAAGCTTAGCTCGAAAAAAACTCGTATTTAAGCGAGCTGGCTCGGCTCGGCTCAAATTCTAAACGAGCTAACTCGAACAAGCCACGAGCTGGCTCGAGCTTTTCATGAGCCGAACTCGAGTCGGTGTTTCCAGCTCGTTAAAATTTTCGAGCCGAGCTGGCTCGATAAGCTTCGAACCGAGCTGAGACGGCTCGATAAGAAGCTCGAGCTCGAACCTATCCTTACTTGGCTCGGCTCGGCTCGTTTACAACTCCGTTCACAAATACCTTTTTTTTTAACCGTGAGAAATTGAGAATCAACATCATTTCAATCAATTCAGTTATGTTTTAATCGCTTTCAAACCGAATAATAAACGCATATAAGAGATCTTTTGTCAAAAGAAAATAAGAAAATTCTCGGTTAACATCCGAGGACACCGATCAAGAGGAAGATGTCGACTTCAAGGGTTGCAGCCGCAGCGGCTGAGACGGTGGCGACGGCGGCTAGACGCCAAGCCCTAAACCTAACAGAAGCCGCCGCCGACAGGATACGCCACCTCCTCAGCCACCGTCAACGCCCTTTTCTCAAACTCGGGGTCAAAGCTCGCGGCTGTAATGGCCTTTCCTACACCCTAAATTACGCAGGTTAGGGTTTCTTTCATCTTCTTTCAATATTATTACAATTTCTGAATTGATATTCAATGACATACATACGAGAACTTTGGTGTCCGCTGTTTGGATGTGAATTGATGTTGTTGATTTAGTTTTGTGGTATATTGTGATAGAAGATATGGTTTTAATGGTGTGTTGAATATTAGCATCTTTTGAGTATGTGTTTTTAGTTGATATGTGATTACTTATGTTCTTATTGGATTATAGTCATTCAAGGTATATAGATACTGTAGATGATAAGTACTGAATTGTATCCTCATCATGTTGTATTTAAAGACAAGTGTCATCACGCGGTAAACTGAAGTCAAGTGTGTTCATGATACAAAAGAATGTGAAATATCAAAAGGAATGTTGGAGTAAGTGCGACGTAATTGAACTTGAAATATCAAAAGAACTGATGATTATACTGTTTTAGTATTATAGAAGAGGAGATGATTTCATAAGTGGTATGAAAAGGGATAAATGAGAGGCAAGCTATAATAATCTTTCACAATAGATTTCCTACAGAAGCATCTTTGCTCTTCTTCATTACTAGCTATATACTATTCTCTTTCAGGATAACTACCTCATATATTAACCGTGGAAATGTTCGTTTCCTCTGTTCCTTCTTGCGATAAGCTTTCCAAGCACCATGCTATGAGTGTTTCAGTTTAAAGAGGGAGCAGTGGGTTTTTTTTGGCATCATGAAGTCTGGGATTTGATATCGTATAGAGAAGGCATCCACCTAAGTAGTGTCTTCAATTGTCGCTTGACTTGATTGCCATCTTTAGATAAAGTGCAAATAGCTAAGCATTAGGGAGAGATGGGGCCTTAGAGTCTTAGACCCAAAGGAAGAAAGGCTTTGGCACAACACGTTTGTACAGAATGGCTCTTTTGAGGAGAGAGACATGGAAGATAAATTGAATTTTTGTTGAATCAGTAAGCAAGAATCTATAAGAAATGGCCTTAAAAACATACTGAGAACTTTTGATAGATCGCTATTCCTCTCTCTTTAAAATTGACTTCCCCACGATGTTTATCAACAGCAGTTCTCGTGTAGTTGACATTTGAGTTTAGTTGCTTCATCATGATTCATTAATCCTACATCAAAACTTCACAGAAACACCATTGGAGAAGGTTCTTCATGGATTATCTCAAAGGGGGTAGTGTTTCTCGAGACATTATAGGAACTGTTGGGCCAAAACTCAGCCCATGGAAGCCAATAAGACCATGTCTTAGGCTAATTCGTAGCAAAATAAATGTAAGTAGGTATCTAAATTTCTGTTGACTACTTTTGTTTGACCATATATGTCCATTTGCTAAAATGAATCTAAGTTTGCTACCTTGTTCTATGAAGATTTCTTGCCAAAACTTACCTAGAAATAAAGAGTTATAGGAATTCCATGGTGACAAGGTTTTTCCTTTAGAATAATAATGGCAAAAGATCAAGTTGGAAACGGTGTCGAGAAGTATAAAATGGGATACGTTATGCTCTTTTTAGTTTATAGGGAGGGATTGAAGAACCCTGGAGCCAAAGTAGAAGATTTGTAGTGTTGACAGATACCACAAACTTGAGCATGGGTGCTTAATTGATTTTGTATACATATCTAAAATAAATGCAGTATGTGAAATGGTTGTAACTTGTAAGTACCACATATCCTAGAATGACCGCCACTAGGAATTTTGTAAAATTCTTTTAGAAGTTAGGTATGTAGATGGAGTAGGTGATAACGATTATGAGAAGTTTTTTGTTGACAAGATAGAAACCAAGGGGATATTCTGACAAATCTTGTGCAATTTTCTGCAACTGGGAGTCTAAATTAAAAACCTCATGCATGGTCGTGCCATCCAACCATTGTGGGTAGGTATTGCAAGAACTAAGGCCATGGTTTCCTTCTCATATGTATCCTTATTCAGACTCTGAAACGACCTTGATGAAATAGGAGATGGTTTTTCTAGATTGCATGAGAAAAATTCCCCTGCCATTTCGAATGGTCGGGGAACTTTGTAAGAGCACCATTCTTTGCTTCAGTTCTTCGAAAGTGGTATGAGCTCAAGGCCCGAATGGAAATTATGTTTTATGGTAAGCGTTGTCATGAGTTGAGCAATCTTCTTGTGAAGGTAAAAGCTTGGTTTTAAAAGGCATGCATCATGGCTAGGGCTATTCACGAGCCGAGCCAATCCGATTCGAGCGAAGGTATGCTCGAACTCGCTCGGATTTAAAATCTAGCCGCTCGGATCGGATCGAATTTATAAAAGCGAGCGGAAAAGTCATGCTCGTGCTCGGATCGAATTTAACCGAGCAGCTCGGTTTCGCTCGTTTTCGCTCGTTTTCGCTCGGTTTTATAACAAATTTTGCATAACAAAATACATAGCGGCTCCATTTAGCTCGGTTTTTCATTCATTCAAGAGTTTCAAGTTCCAATAACAAACCTAACAAGTTAACAAAAAACCATAAGAAATAAAAGTTACACAAAATACAAATTCAAACACATTAAGTTCTAAGTTAAACTTAAAATTCTTAGAAAGACAATATATCTAATCTTCAAAAAGTCACGACCATTTTCATGTCCACCTAAAAAAAGCCAATAGCAATGTTTAATTAAACATTTTAGACTAAGCATAATAGTATATATTGTAGGCTTCAATATTATTGACAATGTACGTACAAAGGTTTTATAGAAATATATATCTTTCATATCTATTAGTTGTTACAACACTCATCTGGAATCAAGACATCAATCTCCAATTTTTCTTCTTCTTTTGCAGATTTCTAGACATTTAAAAGATACCAAAAGTATTAGTTTAAAGTATAAATTAGAAATGAAGAAAAATATGAATATAAACTTACTTCCAATGTCTGTATGGTTGTTTTTGAGATGGCATTTAACCAATTGCTTCCACAAACAAGAAGTTCAACCATATCCTTTGTAAGAGAGCTTCTGTAGTCGTCCAATATACGCCCCCAGCACTAAAAGCCGATTCAGAAGCCACAGTTGTGATCGGGATGCCAAAAATATCTTTGGCCATTTTACTTAAAACGGGGAACTTGCTTGAATAATGACTCCACCATTTCGACACGTCAGACTTTGACTCCTCACATGTATAATTAGGCTCTTCCAGATACAACTCAAGTTCAGTTTTTTGTCGGCCTCGATTGGTCTTGATTTGAGGTAAGTTAAATAATCATCTCCGGGTAAATTTTGTTCACTAAAAGAAGATGAGGCCTTTGAGCAACTTGTGGCCACCTTAGATGCCTTAAATGCATTGAATACTTTTGAAAAAGAGTTTTTAACTTGCTAGTGATTCATGGCGTGTGAGGTGACTAAACAAAAATGAGATGAGAGAGTAGGTGAGAGGGAGTATCAAGAAAAAGCTAAAAAAGAATAAGAGTAATTGATCCCAATCCGTTTTTGGATGTCTGATCATGAAGTTTGCAGAAACAGTTTGCTGCATCCATACGCATATGAACCTAGAACTTATGAGTGTGAGGGGTTTTGTTATAGCTGAACATAGAGCTTGGCCTTGATGATGCAGTCGTGACTCGCTCAAACAAGGGAAGCTGCACTTCAGGCATGGAAAAAAGGGAGCTAGTGTAATTGTTGTTTCTGTTGAATTCGTCTAGCCCATGGCCCTGTTGATTTTCCATCAGAGCTGGATGTGTCTTACACTGTCGTATCCTGCAACAGGGAATTCTCCATCAAAATCTTGTTGAGGGCATTTCCCATGCTATTTTTGGTACCCCAGTACCATCTCCTCCTATGTCGTAAGTAAGTGGTTGAGTTTTTTTTTCATCTAACGAACAACAGCTGGTACATCTCTTAACTGAGTAGAGAGATGCTCAGTTTTCTTCATGAGCATCTAGTCTTGAATCTTGATTGGAGTCTGGTGGTACTAATCGGAGGTGGTTTGGTTTGCAATCATTGTTGAAGGAAAACCCTGCAATGTAACAAAAAGTTTATAAGAACATAACTAAGACACCATAATTGAACTTGAAATAGCAAAAGAACGGAAAATTAGAGAAGGATAAATCAGAGTAGACCCAAAGCAATGCAGATTTCAACAGAATTCTTACATAAGCATATCTCCTCTCCGTTCTTACTAGCAAAGGATTGCGTTATATATCAAACAAACAAACAAACCTACCTAGTAAATCCCACTTATAGCAAAGAAAAAGATTGTCTTATATATCAACCAAATTTCAAGAATATTGGTATCTTTTATATGTAAACTAGTTATGGGTAGTGCAGCTGTGATATATCTGGATTGCTTCATAAGTTCATATTGCTTTTAAGAATATTTCTCAGTTTTCTTTTGATTTTTAACGGTTCAGATGAGAACCATTAAATAATACTGAACCATCTTATTGTCTCAGATCTCAACCATTCATTGAATGATTGAAAATTAAATATGATCCAAGGGCTGCAAAAGGGTTCCTTTCGTTCCTAATTATTTAAAGGTTCTCATTTGGACCTCCATCTCAACTCAAAATAGTGATTGTACGCAGTTCCTGACACGCTGATATTTTATACGGACAGATGAAAAGGGGAAATTTGATGAGTTGATTGAGGACAAGGGTGTGAAGATATTGATAGATCCAAAAGCTCTTATGCATGTTATTGGTACCAAGATGGACTTTGTAGACGATAAACTCAGGTAAGAAACTTGTGTGGGTATAAACTGAATCCTTAACGAGCATGAACTACCGAAAAATCTATTGGTCCTTAATGCTAATACCTTTTAAGATTACTTTTAAAAGATGTGTGTTGTGTGTTGTGTGATTGGTGCAGGTCTGAATTTATATTTATCAACCCAAACTCAAAAGGACAGTGTGGCTGTGGGGAGTCTTTTATGACCACGAGTAGTGCAGAGTCTGCAAAGGCTGGTGGCAGTTCTTAATTGTATTTGCAACAAACTACGGTAATGTTTAAAGTTTTAAACACAAACTTCATAATCCCTGTATGTTTTTGTCACAAATTGTAGAATTTTAACTGATTTGGTATTTATTTATTATTTGCTACTCGATATAAAACTTAAAAGTTAACTGTAAAATGAAAATTTTGTATATAATTATACTTCTTTCACGAATTTATAATTGTTAACAATTAGTTTAAAGTTATATACTTCTTTTTTGTATAAATTATTTGTCACTTATTTTTACGTATTTCCAATTTCCTTAGATTTATTGAATTTATTTATCAAATGTTCATCATGCTCGTATCTTTGACCACCATAGACCAAGGTCTCCACCACACTGGCCACCTCAACATCATTGGCAGCCACCTCCAAACATCATTCTCCTAATTCAAGAGCCAAAAATCACTCAAACATCCCTCAGCTAACTTGAAGAACACAAAAATCCCATCTTTAAGTGGATTTGAAACACTAACAGGTTCAATGTCCTAGAATCCAAAGCCGAATTCAGAAGCAAAATGAAATCCTAAACTGTAACCAAACAATCAAAGCCGAAAATCCACTAATCAAACACAAAATATAAACCTGTATCCAGGTTCACAAATATGAACACTTACGCAAGAACACGGTCACTTAATCAAGTATGTACACACATTCACCTAATCTTAACCCAAACACAGGCTGAAATCAAAACACCATCTTTAGAGGGGAGAAGATGATGGCGTCTTGGTTTTAAAATGCGCGCATCCTGCACGCATAGTGCGGTGTCCGGAGCGCAACGCCACGGGTGTTGCGATGCGCTTGATGCATGCAACAGGGAATTTTTAACTAGATTTGACTTTTCTCTTGAACAATCTGTGTTTTTTCTTAAATTTTAAGCATTTTAAGCTTGTGTTTTGACTTTTCTAAGCATCCAATGGATTTTTTTAAGCTTCCACGGGCTTCTTTTTGACGTTTTAAATCGTTTTCAAGTCTACTATAATGCTGCCAATGTTTTTTTTTTTTTGTGTGTGTTTTTGAAATTTCTTGTGAAACTTAATGTTTTTATGTGCATATAATTTTCAGTAATTTTTATTATTAACAAACGCATTGCATCCGTGATGCGTGCGCATCACGCAATACGCATCGCACATCGAAATTTTGGATCAAACGCATCGGAGCGCATCACGCAATTTAAAACCAACTAACCAAGGATGGTGTTGCATCGGATGGCAGTGGAGGGCGAAGTTGCAGGTGATAATAGGGATGGCAGGGCGGCGGTGGAGGAAGGCTTCTAGTGCTAGATATCCTAGAAAACATGAAATATTGATCTTCACTTACCTTATGTCCTATTACTGAAGAAGTGAAAATGCTAGAGACAATCAACCATTCTATTGTTAGGATCTGTAATGAAGCAATGATTTAATATTCCTCACCCTATATACATATAAACTCATAAACATGCATACGCACACATAAATGGTCGAACAATGGTTTAACTTTGTCTGAACAAACGAGTCAATTTTTATGTAGTCTGTGTATCGGATAAAAGTCGTACATCGTTAGTAATGTAAGATTGAGGTGTCCAAGTTAGTCGAGACACTAATAACACTTTCAACATTAAGATCTAGTAATAAAACTTGATTTCATATAACTTCATACTTCACTGTAAAATTCATGTGTACACTATTAAATAACAATGGTTCTCAAAACAATATGAATTGCATTAATTGATAGGTACGGTACGAGCAGACATGCATGATCTATATTGTATCCACCGTGTCAAGTGGGTTCTTTCTTTTAGTTCTATATATTTTCGAATTCTCTGATTTCCACATAGGGGTCTTAGTGTTATCGGGGGAGATCTCATTACTTGACGTAGGGGGTGTTTGGGATTGCTTTTTAAAGCAACTTATTGACATATTTCAATAAGTTAATAAGTCAGTGTCTTATAACTTTTCAGAAAGTTAATAAGCTATAAGTTGTTTCACCAAACACCCCCTTAAAACTGTGTTTTAAGAATGTATGAGGCGCTTTGAGGTGATAGGGTCCTGAGGCTGAGTTGTGACGTGAAAGCACACACATCACATAAGTAAGATGCACTTATTTTTGCAAAATTTCTTGTGTTTAATATGAAAAACATTTACAAATTATTATTATTGTGTATATTAAAAATCAACTTTTGTTGTTATAATTAAATCTTAGACTTTACTAGTGACCACTACTTTGGGATTTTTAAGTGTGGTGCTCATCCGATGAGGATGAGATAATTCTCATATGAGAGTTTTCAATTTTGTTGCTCACCTAATGACGAAGAGATTATTCTCATCTTAGGGGTTTCAATTCTATTTTCTGTCTTCAATATAACTGAGTTGCATTTTAACATCACTGTAGTAATTGAGTTGTATTTTAAAATAAGTTATCATAAAATATTATTTAATGATGCTTGACTTGGTTATGGTAAGGTTGGGCTCATTTGAGAGGTGCTTGAATTTCTTATGTTGCATCAATGGATTATACGATTCTGATGGTATACCTAAGCGTTTTTTGGTGTTGAAGGTTGTGATGATGAGGTTAGTCTCATCTGACTCGATCTCATTTAGAAGCTAATATTGCACATTTACATCGTTGTTTATGCGATTTACAGCTATGATGATGCATCTAGATGTATCCGAGGGCAATGCCATAATTGTTTTCTGCTAATTGTTTGTGTTATAATAATGGTTTTAAACGCATTTGAGCACAGTAGAATTGTGCTGCTCTTGGTAGGCATATAGGCGATGATGCTGCAAATGCAACTCAAGTATACAGTAATTTCTTAAGACTTTTCAAATTGACCTCGCTGCCTTTTATGCCTCATATTCTTCACTTTATCTATCTTGGTTTATTACCTTGAGCACAATTGAATGGCGCTGTGACAATATTATCTGTATCCATAATAATCTGGCAATTTTGAGCCTTGAAGAAGTTTGAAAATAGGTGAACCAATCATTACAATTAAATTTGAGTATGCACTTTTGCTACTGTTTTCTTGGTCTTTCACCCTGGTCAAAGTGTTTGATGGCAGGGAGGTTATGATGCAAAAAAAGTTGTATATTTGTGGTTTTGGCGTGATAGCTATTATGGGGATGTGCGTATCTATCCTATTTTCGCATCCCAAATGATATAATCTGCAGTCGTAACAACCTACTAATTCAAAAACTAGTCATTGAGGATTGGCATTGATAGGCCAAGTGATCCTCCAATGGTTTTAGAGGAGTTATCCCCTCATCAAGTGGTGAGGTTTCAAAGCATGCATGAAATTGCTGGGTAAACACCCAAACCGGTTTTAAACTAATATATCATAGGAACCGGTTAACGGGTTTCTGACCGCTACATACAAAAAACTAGTCGTTGTATGACAAATGTGATTCGACCTGAAGTTACAGACTTATCCTAATAGAGAGGTTAGATTCCTTGTCCGACCATCATATCTTGAAAAGCAACCTTCAAGCTCTTATCCTTCTGTCTTTTGAATATCCCTTCCTACTTCTTCATCCTAGCTCTCCAATCTTTCATTTCAGTCCTCTTGAGCTAGTTTTTATTCCTCTATCTAGGCCAACAATCATTCTAAGACTTTCACCAGCAAGGACTAAAAGAGAAGAGCAGGGGTGGTAGGTTTAGTAGGGCTCGAACCTACAACATCATCGTTATGAGCGCTACGTTTCAACCAATTAAACTACAAGCCCATACGGATCTCTACATGCAATTCGCTCACTTTGGGAAGAGCGAACGGAAAGATCGAGGAGGCCTTTGCTCTTCTGCTTCTTCCTCTCCCCCAGGAATATATACTTGATATATATACTTGATTTAATTGTCATTCTTTAAATATTAGTCATAGGTATGTAGAGACTTAATACCGGTAGAAATTAATAGATTATTACTTTTTACCATTGTTGTTTAATTCTATATTTATTGTGCAACTTTATAATTGATTTTGTGTGTGTATACTAATATATGTAAATGTCAATATATACCACTCGAGTTGGTAGCAAAGTAAAAATCATAAAAGCAGAATGTTTTATATTTACTAAGTTTGGAGAGTGTAACAAAATAAAAATAGTTAGTCTCACGTATCAAAATCTAGCATCAAAGCAATCGCACATTGTATGAAACTCCAATCAATCTACATTAAAGTGTCTTGTCGATATTAATTTGATTTTGTCTTACATTGAGCATATGAATCTAGAGATTCCTCGTCTTTGCATTATCTGCCTCACATAGGAAAAGTTTGCGTAAAAGAACACATGTTTTTTTCCAAAAAAAAAAAACTACACAAACAGCTTTTTTATGGGCATGTGATATTTGTTTGATACATGCATTTTCCAACAAATAAAAGAAAAATAATAAAATCTCGTTTGATTTTAAAATTGAGTTAAGAAAACTTAACTGATATGAAGCAGGTACACAAAATAATATGTTGCGTAAGTTGTGACATGTATTACTTGTCTTTGAAATAAAAGAGACATTTGATAATGTTAGTGAACGTAGAGTTAGTGGTAACGTGATATCGTGTCATGTAACATTTGATTTTATGCTCTAGGAAGAAAGAGAGAGACACAAATTACAATTTGACACGTGACTTTGAAGTGACGGATCTTATGATTAAATAAGTAATTTTTTTTATTTTCTATACATGTATAACTAGTTTTTTACCGGTCGCGCGTCGTGGCGGCGTCGGCACAATAAATATAGATTAACAATCAACCCGGCTTGTCTCCAGATTAACACATTAAACCATAAATTAACTCGAATTTATATTGTTGAACAAAAACATATTATACTTGACACGTCTTTTTTTCAAACAAAATTATGTCGAAATGTAGACTAAGTCAAAACATACATATAAAAACACATAGATAAATTGTCTTAACTCGTTTCCAAACTAAAGTTACATTGAAGCGTAAAGTAACTCAGCTTTATATTGTCGAATGAAAACGTTTTATGTATGATCAACTCATCTCTGAACATAACTTACATCAAAATGTAGGAGAACATCGAAATACAGATAATCTCAAAACTACAAAATATGCATGAAAATGTTTTATATTTAACCTGACTCGTACCTAAAAATATGAATGTAAGAAATTAGTTTTTTAATTAAATATTATACCGAAGTAAACCCGTAACTTTAGAAACTTAAGATGGCCAAAATGACGGGTCAAAATTTATCAGCTAAATTTTAATTCAATAAACAAATTTTATTATTATTTAATTATTATCAATCTGAACTAACATTGGAGTATACATCTGAGAAATCAATAAAGGGTTATTTGACAATTTTTGAACTAATAAGTGCTGAGCAGGTAAGATGTTTTATGGGGTAAAAGACTTTAAACGAGTAAGTTCAGAACCAATAAATACTGTTTGGTTGGACATTTGAATTACGATACAAAATGACTATTTTACATCTTGAAATAAATAAAACATAAACCTTACTTTTGTACAACTAAAACATGAATTTCTTTGTAAACATTATCGTGGAGACGAGTACAACCTTTCTTCATCCGAACTGATATCACACATCTTATATAATAGAATAAATGTTATAAACTAAGAAGCATTAGTTAAATGATGATAACTAAACAAAAATGTATAGTGGCATATATAATAAAAAAAAACCTTGAATTTTTTGTTAACATAACCAAATCATTATAAAGTAGTTTGTCTGATGTATGTGAAGTGTAACAATGTGTTGTCAATCACTCTCTTCTTGTGCTATCAATCACTCTTCCATTTTCATTGTATGAGGCTAGGGGGTGGCTCCGACGAGGGGGTGGCGCTGGCAAGAGGGTGGGGCGACATGGGAGAGGGGCAGTGGGGAGAGGGAGGATGATGAATGTCGACGGAGGGGATAGGGTTTTGTTGGGGGAGGTTAAACTAGTCATGTTTTCCATTCGGTATCTTTATATTGCTGAACCATTAAGTGTTTAATGAAATGGTTAAGAGGTAGCATTTCTTTGGAACAAGCAATCCAACCTCTTATCGATTCAAAGGTAAACTCTTAATAAAACCGTTAAAAGACTATCAAACTGCCCATAAATTTTGTGATTCTATAAAAGCATTTAATTCACATGTCCTTGAAAAAAAAAAGAATATTTAATTTACATGTGAGCTTCTTCTAAAGTTGAGAAGAAATTACATTACGGTTGCACCTACTACTTAAAGAGTTAAAAGGCACATGGTGTCATGCTTTTGTAGGTGAATTCACCCATTTGCTGTCTTCGTTGAAAATGGCCAATGTTAATATTATTTTCTCTAAACATCATTAAAAAAACTACTTTTTATACATCGACACACGTACCAGACTAAATATACAAAAGAATTTCATGTTTTACTTTATAATCACGTGATAGTAATATATATCGTAGAATATACAACTGAGATTATTGTTCAAAATAAAATTTCATGTGTGAAAAATAAATAAACAAAAAATAGACTCATAAAATCATTAAATGAAGTGTCATATAAGGATGGATAATTTGGGTTACGATAAGTCATCATAACCTCTGCCCTACATCTACACCCGATCAACTAACTTCAATGTGACATTATACACTTTAATCCGTTTGAAATCACTCACATAGAAGAACCCTTCTTCAGATTTATCTACTTTAATGTTTTGTAATCGAAAAAAGAATTAAACTAAAGAGAAAGAGGTCTAGCAATAAACCTCACGTAGGTCTAGCATTTATCTTTTTTGTTACATGGGGCACTTTTTTGTTATATTGTAGTTGGGGTGATAAATGTTGAGAAAAAAGTCGAACCAGAAACAAAAAAAAAAACATGTTTTGAGTTGAGTAGCAGGTCTAGTTATAAAAAAATATCGGGTTCTAGTTGGTCTGCTTGTACAGGTTGACCCGTTAACCCCTTTAACAATATATGCTTTAAAAATAATTATTTTTATGTCTTTCTTTTATCACACATCGACTAAAGCGGAAACACCGAGGCATGATGAAATTGAATCACAACACAAGGATAAAGAGTACTAAAGAAAATTAATTATTAAAATCGAATGGGTTGGTTACATCCAATCCTAATAACAAATAAACCAAACAAGTAAAGTTTTTATTTTATTCAAAGTCTAACTAGGTCCAACTAAATGTTATCCTTGAATCCTAGCGTGAGCAAAGCAACGAACTTAGTTTCCATTACCTGAAAACATGCTAAAATATGTCAACTAAAAAGTAGGTGAACACATAGGTTTAGAAGTATACATATAATAGATAACAATGTACAAACCAATACATAATTTTCCAAATACAACTAGGTAAACTATTATAAATGAGTCCACAACCAACACTAGTGATCGAATGCTCTCCCGTCTAACCCCCTTACACAAGAGGTCAGACTAATAGTATGCCTGACTAGTATGCAATTTATGAACATCCAGCTCCTTTCAAGTCAAAAAGAATACGTTGACTCAAAGGACACTCGGTATTGATTGGCATGCATCAACCCTAGTACCGAATGGGTTTGTCAGGCCAATAGATCTATCTACGTACTCCCGTGGCTTCCGAAGTTAATGGTTGTGTAGATTTTAGAAAAACATGGACTTTATAGTATAAAGTGTCATAGAATATAGCAACAAGTAGAATCAGTTTAGTTTTACTAGTATAAGAAAGTTGTCACTAAGTTTGCAAAAGACTAGCTTGCTTTAGAAATTGAATTCCCAGTTTGATATAGAAAGTATGTTGTCACCCCAAAATACAAAAGAAAAAAGGGCTATGAACTCACCTTGTAAAGTAGGTGGGTTGATCTTACAACTTGTAGTAACTTGAAGTGAGGATTGTCCTAAGTAAGTTTATTTAGTTTGTTTATTGTATTTGTCGATAGTTGAGGGGTTGTTATTGTAAAAGTTCAAGAATGGTTTCCGTATATTAGATATGTGTCATCCCATAGTAGCGCAACCAACAAAAGGATTCAAAGGAAATAGTTGGTGGATTTTCATCACTTAAGTACATTGCCTTTCCTTAGCCAGAACCTTTTGTTTGCCATATAACTACATACTAGGTGAAACGATTCTAGATATATACTAGACCAGGTCAAAGGTGTGTTTACTATGTTTATAAATGTTGGATCTATATTGTATAGGGCTAGATCATTTTTGTATAGGCTTAGTACTTGAATCAAGTCTTGTAATTAATATTTGTAACAGTCAATATATATATATATGTGCATTGAATCTATAGGTTAATCACATATATATGTGTGTTGATTTGTGACTTGACAGGAGAAACAATATACTTGGAAGGTTTCCTGAAATTGACCAAGTGTAAGAAACATCTACGTATGAACATTATTGTTAATCCGTAGATATGTTTCTTACAAGACCAAATGACCAAGTGAATGTTCCTGCGGATGATCAAGTAGCATGAAGTGAGGATTTCCTACGGAAGAACAACTCTTCTACGGAAGACCAATTCATCTACGGAAGAACAAAAGTTCTGCGGACGACAAGTTTGCTGCGGAAGAACATTATACTTGTGCGATTGCAAATACCAAGAAGTCAAACAAGTCAACACAATCAATAACAAATCCCGAGAGATTTGGTGTTTCCTTAACCGACTCAAACCGTGTATAAATATGAGTCCTAGGTTTCACATCTCGAAGAACACAATCAATCAATATTACGGCTGTCAAGAGTTA
>BJCO01465531.1:0-12650 GCA_018326465.1 Flaveria floridana
AAAGCCTTGCAAGCAATTGATAAAGGAGGGTTGCATTCGTTGTGCCCTCACCCTGATAAAGTAAATGCTCGAACAGGCAGGTCAGTAAGGCCTGGATTGGCATGACAATAATGGCCTGTTTGGGTACGATAGTAAGGCCTGGACGGGCGTGTCGGTAAAGTCCTGTGTTCATCATAGACACCGATAGTGACAGAGAATTGACGGATAAAGAAGAGTAATAATTAACAAGTAATGATAAAGTATCGATAAAGTGATAGCCTGTGTGCATTGATGTTCTGATAGATGGTGATTATCTTCAACTGTTAAAGCTAATACCTTTTACAAAAGTTATTTAACAAAGTAAACCTAGAATTCACTCAGCGAAGCTGACTTTTGTATGCATATCAGTCTATAGGTGAAAGTTAGGGCTTAAGGGATGGGAGCATGGATCTAAAGCTTCTTGGCATCTAAATACTGGCATCCCTGATGGAGGAGTATTCAAGAGGACTTTAAATAGTTTTTGATAGTTAAAGACGATGTTCATATTTTAATTTAACCGCGTTGTAATGAATTCCAATTACTACATCTTTCCGCTGCAATATATAAATATAT
Organism: Flaveria floridana; assembly: GCA_018326465.1. Classification (NCBI taxonomy): domain Eukaryota; kingdom Viridiplantae; phylum Streptophyta; class Magnoliopsida; order Asterales; family Asteraceae; genus Flaveria; species Flaveria floridana. Next base: position 592 of record BJCO01465531.1, read on the forward strand.
GCATTTATAAGTAAATGAATGTTTTAAATATGTGTTTTTGTTATGAATGACCAACTGGTTTCCTGGGATAGGGGCCTTACAACCTAGTTAACTTTTATAGTCGTGGATGTGGTCGTGGCCGTGGATATGGTCGTGGTATAAATCAAAGAACAATCAATTACCACGCTTCACAAAATAATAATTCCACCAACACAGAGGGAATAAAGCTGGTAGGTCCAAAAACAGTGGCACTTCCGATTTTAGATGTGGTAGCACAAACCACTGGTCAAAGGCTTAAAAGAAAGGAGAAAGAGAAGGAAGTGGAATATGTTGATAATTTTGATCTAACGTTGACTAACGTTGAGTTGAACACTATAGACTTTGACATAGAATTCTAAAACAAATGCTGATTGACCACAATTGTTATATGCAACAATTAAGTGTTTTCCTATGTTTAATTATGTATTTTCATTCATGTAATGTTTTTCTTTCGATTAGATAAAGTTCTTGTTAAAATATAATAATATCGCCGTTATCCACTTATTATTTTTTCTTTATACTTTCAAGATTAAAATGAACACCACTGGAGCACAAGATCAAACAAATGAAGCAGATATATGTATAGCGGATAGTGGAGCCACATACACTATACTTAGATCTAAGAAAAATTTTTATGAATTTAAACCAACAAAATGAATCGTTAGTACAATATCAGGCCCTACAGACCTGATAGAAGGAGTGGGAAAAGCTAATTTAGTATTATCAAATTGTATAAATCTTATAATAGAAAATGCTTTATTTTCCCCAAAATCAACAAAAAATCAGCGGAGTTTCAAAAACATATATCATAACGGATATGATACTCAGTCAAGTACTGTTGATAATGAAAAATAATTGCATAGCATAAGCAAAGATCATATATTAGAAAAACTGTCAATGCTTCAGTCTAGTTTACATTATACACACATTAATATGCCTCAGGCATATGTGGCAGTTAAAGAAAAAGTTTATGATCCTTAAACATTTAACTTATGACATGACAGATTAGGCCATCCAGGATCTATAATGATGAGAATAATAATTAAAAACACTCGTGGGCATCCATTAAAATATCAAAAGATCCCACAATCGAATAAAATACATCTTGTTCTCTGGGAAATTAATTACAAGATCTTCGCCTGTGAAAATTGAAAAGAAATCTCCTTTGTTTCTTGAAAGAATTCAAGGAGATAGATATGGGCAAATTCATCCACCATGTGGACCATTAAGATACTTTATGATTTTAATAAACACATCAAGTAGATTGTCTCATGTCTCTTTTATTGATTGGTAAATCTCGAATGCTCCATTAATATCCCCCCTCAAGAGAGAGGGTGAGAACCAAGATGGAGCATGAAATGAAAAACTTCAAACAGAGGATGTGGCAAGCTCTAGGTAAAGATGTCCACCACTTGAAGCTTGGTTGGAATAAATTTGGTGTGTAATTTACCCAAAGCAACTAACTCATGAATAAAGTGGTAATCCAACTCAATATGTTTAACTCGTTTATGAGAAATCGGATTTTGGATCAGAAAATCGCACTTTAATTATCACGTAGAAGAATCGGGTGATCCGGTGGCAAAGCATGTAGTTCTTGCAAAAGATGAGTCACCATATTAATTCAGCAACAGTATTAGCCATGGCCCGATATTCAGCTTCACAACTTGAACGGGCAACCGTAGGTTGTTTCTTTGCACTCTAAGAAACGAGATTTCCACCAAAGAATATCGAGTAACCATATGTAGACCGCCACGTCTCAAGGCAACGCACCCAATCGGCATCAGAGTAACCAAGTAAGGAAGATGTGGGTCTTTTTCTAAAGAATAATCCAAAAGCGTAAGTACCTTTGATGTAACGAATGATTCTTTTAACCTCTTGGAAATGATAAACTGTTGGAGCACTTAAAAATTGACTGACTTGGTTGACAACATATGAGATGTCGGGATGAGTAACTGTCAGGTATTGTAACGCCCCTATATGAGAGCGATAGTGAGTAGGATCAGAATACAGTTCACCATCTTTAGTGAAAGATATATTTGCAGAAAGCGGTATGGTGGTGGACTTGGCATTTGATACTTTGGCGCAGTCCGTGATTTCCTGAGCATATTGGATTGATTGAGGAAAAGCCCATCTTCAGAATAAGTAACCTCAAGTCCAAGGAAATAATTGAGGTTTCCCAAGTCCTTTATAGCAAATTCCTTGTGTAACCTTTGAGTAAATACCATAAGAACCGTGTCTTGATTCCCTGTCAAGATTAAATCATCGACCTACACCAATAAGTACATAATACAAGAGTGTATTTTTAAACACAAATAAAGACGTGTCAGCCCGACTTCCAGTAAAACCATTGGAAAGGAGAAAGGTGCTCAAACGATAAAACCAGGTGCGAGGAGCTTGTTTGAGACCATAGAGAGCTTTGCTTAACTTGCAAACATGATTAGGGAATTTAGGGTTAATAAATCCTGGTGGTTGCTCCATATACACACATTCATCAAGGTTATTGTTTCCATCAAGTTGATGCAACTTTTAATTGTTTAGCATAGCTAGAGAAAGAATGACACGGACAGTCGATGCTTTGACAACCGGGATAAAGGTATGGGAATAGTCGATGCCTGGAGTTTGGCTAAATCCTTGAGCCACAAGCCTAGTCTTATAGCAGTCAAAAGAACTATCCGACGGTAATTTGGTGCGAAAAAGCCATTTGGAGCCAACAGTAGGTCGATTTGTTAGTTGAGGAACAAGAGATCAGGTGTTATTTTTATGCAAGGCATCAAGTTCATAATGCAATGCATCCACCCATTTAGGTTCCTTGGCAGCCGACTTGAAAGTTTTAGGATCAATGGAAGAAAACAATGCCGAGTAAAGGGGACTATGATTAGTTTAGGATAGGTCAGTCACATGTAGAGGCTTAAACACCCCAGCTTTAGACCGAGTAACCATAGGGTGTGTTAAAACGGTTGGCATTGGTCCTAGAAGAGGTGGTGTGGTTTCAGTAGTAGGTGGTGAAGTGGGTGCGGTAATGGTTGGTTGGTCGATAGATGAGGGGGGAAATCATGGTTTGGTCGATAGGTGGGGTGCTGGGTTCAGGATGTGTGGATGGGGCGGCAGTTCATGGAGGGAAAGTAGGTTTAGTATTTATGGATGGGGTAGGCTCAGTATTTATGCATATGGAGGTAGGATTATTAAACGTTGGTGGAGGTGATGGATTAGGATGGAATGGTAGAGAGGTGAATGTGGTAGGAGAATCCATGCAAAGATTACCTTGAATGGTGGAGGTTATGACAGATTTGGATGTGACAGAAGGATGTTTGGGTATGGGTGATGGTCTTAATGGGGGGTCCACATCCAAAAGTATGACAAGATCTAAATTAGGAGCAGGAGTTGTATTTGACATGCCGGCATAGGGAAAAATAGTCTCATCAAACCAAGTGTGCCTTGATATATACACTCGAGAAGTGTCGGGGTCTAAGCACCAAAAGCCTTTATATTTCGAGCTGTAGCCAATGAAAATACAAGGGATGCTTCCTGGTGATAGCTTATGATCGGAGTAGTTACGTAAGTATGGCAACACACGACAGCCAAATGTTCTAAAAGTGGTGTAAATAGGAACTTGCAAATAGAGAAGTTCAAACGGGGATTTTCCATTAAGATGGGAGTCGACAATCGGTTAATGATATGAAAATCGGATGTAAACATGTCGACCTAAAAGGAGGAAGGTAAACGAGCGTTAAACAACATGGCCAACTCCATTTCAACAATATGGCGATGTTTATGTTCCGCACGAATATTTTGTTAGGGCGTATAAGGACATGATAAATGATGGAAAGTTCCATTTGCCTCAAAAAGTGACCGAACTCTTTTATTAACGAATTCAGCTCCCCCGTGACTTTGAAAAACTTTTATTTTTTGTGAGAATTGTGTTGGAACAAAAGTCATGAAAACCTCTAAGGCATTATAAACTTCTGATTTGAGTTTTAGAGGATATAACCATGAAAAACAAGAGTAGTCATCAATAAAAACAACATAATATTGATAACGATTATTGGAAACAATCGGTGTGGGTCCCCAAACATCACAATGGACAAGATCGAGAGGGTGAGTAGCACGTTTGGTGTTAATATCAAAAGTTAATTTGTGGATTTTAGCCATTTCACATGATAAACAAACTCCCGGTTTAGGTAATAAAGCATTAATATATTAGAGTCCAAATTTTGTAACTTAATAATAGTGTCAAATGAAACATGTTCCAAACTGGAGTGCCAAACTTCAAAAGATGCATGTGGATGTTTATTAGAGGCAACTAAAGCATGATGACCTGGATGCAAAACATATAGACCACTTTCAATTCTTCCTTTGGCTAAAACTTGATTGGTTAGACGATCCTGGACAAAAGAATTTGGGTGAGAAAGCAACACATCAACGTTATTATCTCGAGCTAATTTGCTTATAGAAAGAAGGTTTTTGGTAAGGTGAGGCGCAACTAAAACATCCTTTAAAAGAATATTATTAGGAAGAGAACAAGAACCTTTGTGAGTGATAGGAAGAGATTGTCCATTACCAAAAGTCACATATTCATTGAAAAGGAGAGGGAGTTGACACAGTTTCAGCAAATGTGGTCATGTGGTCCGAATCACCCGAGTCAACATACTAATTGGGATCGGATGTATTGACGTGGCATTGAACAACAAACGCTTTGGCTAAGTCATCATCATTCGGGCATGACCGAGAAGCGTAGGTACAAAGTTTGGAACACGCATTGGCATAGTGGCCGTTGGTGAGACACAAATGACAATGAGGTGGACGTCTACCACGTCCACAACCCATGGCAAACCCGATGGATCGCGGGTTTCGACAACCATGACCCCTACCCAAGGATGATGTAGAAGACTTTTTAGCAGAGAAAGCAACGATTGGTGAAGATGATCGATGAAGGGCTTGAAGGAATAACTCATGGCTTTCGGCTCAGGCAAGTAAATCCGTGAAGATAGGAGCAGGGGGACTAGAGCGGACCGTTTTAGAGAAGGTCTCAAATGAAGGTCCAAGCCCACACAAGAACCAATGTAATTGGTCATTGACATCAATAGGATGGCTAATAGTGGAAAGTTAATCACATAATGCCTTAAATGAACGTCTATATTCAGCAACGGTTGTTTATCCTTTGTGTATGAGACGTAATTGATCTTGAAAAGTATGAACATGCTCAGTGGATGAGTTCCCAAAGGAAGCCTCAAAAGCGGTCCAAATTTGCCGAGCGGTTGCCAAACCGACAATAAAGGTGACGGCCTCTTCCGATAAAGAGGCGTGCAAGATGATAATGGTCTTTTGATCAGCTGCAACCCAAGTAAGATAGGTCAGGTTATCAATGGATTTATCAGTTTAGAGAAGAGTAAGGGCAGGAGCGGGAGTGGACCCATCACTATAGCGAAGAAGATTTTGGTAGGCAAGAATCAAAATGATTTGGTTCTTCCATAAAAGATATGGATGAAGACTGTTTGATAGTAAGCATATGAATGATGGTGTTCATAGGGATGGAACTATCAATGGTGGATGAAGAGGCCATGAGGATAGCATGAGAGTTGAAGGGAATGGGAAAGGGAGGGGTGGGAAGAGGAAGGAGATGAATTAATTTGGGAAGGTAAAGAGAGAAAGGCTTGATACCATATTGACTGATACATCTCAAATGCTCCACTAGATAGTGGATGAGAGTTTATATAGATAATAAAGTTACAATCACATGATACAAAAATATAGAAATTACAACTAAGTACAACAAGAATAAAACAATACAAAGATGGCATATTAATATCTTTGTTATAATCAACTCGTAATGTAGCAGTTGGGAAATTTGTAGCATAAATTATCAAATTACGAGCATATTTTTCTAATTATACTATTAAAAAGGTGAGACTTGATAATGCTGGTGAATTCATATTGCATGTTTTTAATGATTATTTCATGTCTATAGGAATTATTATTGAACACCCTATTGCTCAGGTATACACACAAAATGGCTTAACTGATTCGTTAATCAAACATCTACAACTAACAGCTAGACCATTAATAATGAGGATAAAACTTCCTGTGTCCATTTGGGGTAATGTAATTCTTCCTGCTGAATCACTAATTCATGTAAGACTAAATGCAAATCATAAATACTCTCTGTTACAACTTGTTTCTTGCATGAGCCAACATTTCCCATCTTAGAATTTTTGGGTGTGTTGTGTATGTCCCTATTGCACCATCATAATGCACAAAAATAGGTCCCCAAAGAAGGTTGGGAATATATGTTGGATATGAATCAGCTTCCATCATAAGATATCTTGAACCTTTAACGGGTGATATATTTACATCACATTTTGCTGATTTTCACTTTAACGAGTCACTTTTCCCGGCATTAAAGGGAGAAAAGTAAAAACAAAAAAATGATATCTCATGGTATGTTTCTTTATTATTGTATCTTGATCCAGTAACTAAACCATATGAGAAAGATGTTCATAAGATAATACACCTGCAAGAAATTGCAAATCAATGACTTGACGTATTTACTCATACAAACAGAGTTACTAAATCTCAAATACTTGTTGTTAATGCTCCAGCTCGAGTTGAGGTTCCAAATAAGCAAATAGATAAAAAATGGCTCATGAATCTCAGAGACGTTTGAAACGAGGAAGACCAATCGGTTCCAAGGATAAAATCCTTGAAAAATAAAAACTCATGAAAAGGAAGTTGACCATAAAGGGAATGATCTTGATGCAGCGCTAAATACCATAACCTATCATGAGGAGGATTTAGATGAAAGTAAAAAAGAAATATCAATTAACTATGGTCACACACATATCTTATGGAATTGAGATGAAATAGAAAGTATTGATGAAATATTTTCTTATTCTGTAGCAAATGACATCAATAGTGGAGATGATGATCCTGAACCAAAATCAGTTAGCGACTGTCAAAATAGACATCATTAGGATAAATGGAAAGGAGCTATGCAAACTGAATTAGATTCACTTAACAAACAAAAGGTCTTTGGACCTATTATTATTACTCCGAAGGCCGTAAAGCCTGTAGGGTATAAATGGGTTTTTGTATGAAAATGAAATGAGAAAAATAAAGTTACAAGGTTTAAACCTAGACTTGTAGCTCAAAAATTTTCACAAAGGCCAGGGATTGATTATGAGGAAACATGCTCCCCTATTATGGATGCAATAACCTTTAGATACTTAAACAGCTTAGCAGTCTCTAAAAGTTTAGAGATGCGTCTTATGGATGTTGTCACAACTTACTTGTATGTATCATTAGATAGTGACATCTATATGAAAATTTCTGAAGGTTTTAAATTCCTCGAAGCATTAAGCTCAAAGCCTAAGAAATGTATTCCATCAAATTACAAAGATCCTTGTATGGACTCAAATAATCTGGAAGGATGTAGTACAATCTTTTGAGTGATTATTTGACAAGTAAAGGATACACAAATAACCTTATTTGTCTATGTGTCTTCATTAAGAAGACAACATCAAGATATGTGATCATAGTTGTGTATGTTGATAATCTAAATATAATTGGAACGCAAAAGAAAATTAATGAAACAATTGCTCTTTTAAAAAAAGAATTTGAAATAAAAGACCTTGGAAAAACCAAATACTGTCTTGGTTTTATAGATGCGCATATGCATAATGGAATACTTGTACATCAATCAACTTATACTAAGAAACTTTTAAAGCGTTTCAATATGACAAAGCAAATTCTTTAAGGACACCGATGGTTGTTAGATCACTCAATGTTAATAATAATCCATTTTTTCCTTGCGAAGATAATGAAGAGGTTTTTGGTCCAGTACCATATCTCAGTGTAATTGGAGCTCTTATGTATCTTACTAACTATACGAGACCAAAAATTTCTTTTACAGATAATTTTTTAGCAAGATTTAATTTGGCCCCTGCTAAAAGGCACTGGAACGGGATTAAACACAATTTTTGATATCTTCGAGGTAAAAATCTCAAACTGGATACGTATTTAAGAATGGACGAACTGGGATTTCATAGCGTTCTCAGAAACAAACACTCGTTGCAACATCCTCAAATTATGTTAAAGTCATTGCACTACAAAGCTTAAAGAGAATGTGTATGATTAAGATCTATGACACAACTTATATTAACTTCTTGTTGGAGAAACATAGAAATGCAACATCAATCTATGAAGATAATACAACTTGTGTCTCATAAATGAAAGAAGTGTATATCAAAAGTGATAGAACAAAACATATACCACCAAGATTCTTTTCATACACTCAAGACATTATTTAAGATAAACAGGTAGTAATGAGGTACGTTCAATCTAGCAACAATTCAGCTGATCTTTTCACAAAAGCACTTCCTAGAACAACTTTCAGAAAACATGTTTATGATATTGGCGTGCGACACGTACACATAATGTGATGATCAATAGAAGACAATTTGAGGGAGAGTTATAAGATGCACTCTTTTTTTCTTAGCTAAGGTTTGTCCTACTAGGTTTTTCTGTAGCAAGGTTTTTAAATAAGACAGTACGTACTTAAACTCCTGACATTTAAAAAGTTTCATACAAGGGGGAGTATTATAAATTATTACCATAGCAAGTAAATGAACTCTTTGTCAAACTTGTAGATAAGTTTACTATGCTACTTATCTATCAAATAGTTTTATTTGTCTACCAAAATGATTGATCTTTATAGTATAAATACAAGCTCAATGTAGAGGAGAAAGTACAAAGCTTGTATACATTTTCATAAGTTATATATTTCTCTTCTTCTCCCTCTTGCAATTCTCTTTAAAGTTCTTAAGTTATAACACTAATATTGTGTTAATTATTATGATATTATACCATATATAAATTTATTCATAAGTGTGTTCCACATAAAATATGATGAGCAATATGGAGGAATGAAACCTGAGCAACTTACAACTCCATTCCTCTTGTTCGATCATCCGGCCACCACACAATCTTCAACTTCTTTTTCAAACTGTCAAACATCACAATAATTCAATGGATTTAAGGTTAAAGGTTATGTTACAGGTCAAACTCACTTCAAAACTCTTATAAAAAGAAGCACGTAGAGTCTTCAAATCTTATTTTTTTTTAAATACTCATATTTTAATTATGTGAAAGAAAAAAGAAAACTATAAAAAACAAAAAGCATTAAAGCACCTTTGACGATTTGTGCATTTGTGCTTCAAGCAATTGTACAATATAACAGAAACTCGGTTTTACATGGAATTTACATTAAAACATAGTTAAAAACAAATGTTGGCATCAATTTCTACCAAATTCACAAGCCGGTGAAGTTGGGGGATCTAAGTTTACAAGTTGGTTAAGTTGATTCATTTTCCTAATTACATTGTAATTAGTATGGTAATCTCTTGATCACCAAGCAAGGTTTATTGTAACGAGCTTTTGAGTGAGTGTTCTCTTTGCAACAATAAAGTTCTTCCTTGATTATCGGCTATGCTCCTTGGGTATAGGCTTTGGATGCATGATCGATATAGATTTATTGTAAAAAGTTTTTAAGTGAGTTCTTTCTTTGTAATAAGAAAGTTTTTCATTGTTTGGCGATCCTGAGCCTTGAATAATAATGTCAAAATGTTATATTTGACATAATTTAAAATGTATAATATTTTAAAAGTTATAAAATATAATAAAAAACGAAAATGAACCAAATGTTATAATATAAATTTTTCTGAACGTCTAGTGGTATGTCTTTTCATAACCTAGTTATGAACCATACCTAAGTCCGAATTCCAACCATCAATTGTTAGGTTGACACTCAAGAATGGCGACAACCATCCTAGGAGGAAACTGACTAGCTCGTAGAACCCCCTGACTAGCAACGAATCAAAATTTCACCATCTGTAATATTTGAATCGGTGCATAGGCGGAACCACTCTTCGAAGAGCTGGGTCAAGACCCCATTTATTTTTAAACAAGTAGTGGAGCATATAATTCTGAAATTTTAAGTAAACCTATATTTTTTCTAAAAATGAACTCTTAATATTATCAATTTTAGAATATGACCAATAATGTAGTCTTAGTGTAGTCTTGGTTCCTGTTGTGTGTAAGTCCCCCTAGAGTTTTAGGTGGCATGTTTGATTCCTTCAACTGGCTTTTACACTCATTTTAAAATATGTACTTACTTATATACCCTTAAAATAATTTCACCCTAACCTACCCAAAACCTTCCCGCCATCATCGTTCCTACCTTCGATACCATCACTGATCCCTAACAAGAAAACCATCGATGCCTTCGTTGCCTTCAAACCTCTTGTTTATTTTGTGAAGTCTATCCCGTTGTGCTTAAGAAAGATCCTCGATTTTGGCCGACTAGCCCTGCTCAAGAAAAACCATTTGTTTTTCTCATGTTCAATTCTCTTATTTGAAGGTTAGTTTTTAATTTTGAATGTTTAATGATTTGATTTTATAGCTTCCGACTTTCTAACTTGATTTGAAGGCTAAAAACTCAAATTGGATTGTTATTAGACTTTTGATTTCTTTTTTTTTGTTTAACTTTATCGCGTCATAACCCTGCGAGAATTTAAAATGATTTGTAGAAGATTTGCTAGCTTATGCAACTAAAGATATCATAATTGGAGGTGGATATTGCAACTTATGCAACTAAAGATATTAGACTTGGAGGTAGTCGGATGCTAGTTGTGTGATGTGAGTTGTAGGTGCACACATTTCTTCCATCACTTATTTAGATCATGATTTATTTAAGAGAACTGGCACTAAAAATTAAGAATCTTCTCTCTTTCCACAAGTGTAATCGACTAAAAAATTATAATGAAATGTTCTTTAGTTTCATCAATTGGAATTCTAAAGGGTGGAGATGGATTATATAGAGTATGTGAGTTCATATGCTTGACATTTCAATTTTGTGCAGGGTCGATCCCGAGAATTCACAAAAGACTCTGGGCTTGATGTGAGAATAAAAAATGAGCGTCTATAATACAATGTATAAAAAAATCTAAACCGAATAATTTGTATAATGGGATCGACGTGTCAAAGTCGGTCATCAATAAGTCTTCTCACTTCTGCACTTGAAATCTTTAATGAGTTTTATTTTTAATTTTGGCATTATTATATTAAATTGAGAGACTGGGTAAATGATATTTAACTAAACTACTTATAATGTTAATAAACTCTAAGGTAAAATCTAATAGACTAAATTAACTAAAATATTATTGGGGTTGTTAATACACACACACACATACACACACACATATATATATACACACACACTAGCCTAACGACCCGTGTGTTATACGGGTTGAAAAAGTTAATTTTTAAAATAACTATAATTATAAATAATTAGTTACATTAATAACTATTTAATATATAAACATCTTAAAGTTAAAAATAAATAAATAGAACCAAGTTACATGGCAAAAATTAAATAAGGTATATGTACAAAATGTGTTAGAAATCCATGTATATTATAAGGGATGAATAAAAAAGATATTAAAAGTTACTAATGAAGATTTAGAAATTATAAATCGATTTCATTATGTATGCATATTAAACTATATTAAAAGACTATATGCTATTTGTTGGATTCATTTTGTAGTTCAACATACTACCACATATATGTTGTTATTACATTGCTTCCAACTTCAATTGATACATTATATCCTCTGCTCAGGTTTGTATCTGGACATTATTTAAGTTTTGCCATTTGGGTTGTTATATTTCTCAAATGAGTTGCTTGTGGGTTGTAAGTTCTAACTAAAGATAAATTTCAATCGAATGAAAATTAAGTAAATATAAAATTGTAAATGAAACAAAATTACATCAACTATTAGAAACCAAACATCGAGTTTTCATTACGACAAACACATGCATTCAAATACATGTTATAAAAACATACATCCTAGGTTTGACATTCAACAGTTTCCCATCTACATGGACTTAGACCTTCATTATAACTATTAAAACCTGCTTCGTGGAGTGTACAACAACTATATTATACCTTATTCAAAAGCATAGACCTAGCACCTAGTTACATGTGAAAA
>BJCO01465532.1:0-15202 GCA_018326465.1 Flaveria floridana
GTTTCATTAAAAAACGTCTGCGTGACCTCTTCTTGGAGAAGAGGTGGACCAATGTCTTCTAACCTCTTCTAACCTCTTCTCATTTCAACCCTCCCCACAACAACCTCCCCACAACAAAACCTCTGCTCCTCACGACCTCTGCTCCTCGCGACCTCCCCCTTTCGCGACCTCCCCCTTTCGCGACCGTCGCCACTCCCCCGTCGCCACTCCCCCATCGCCACTCCCCCCTTCGCCACTCCCCCTTTCGCGACCTCCCCACTGTCGCCGCGGTGGTGTTCTCCGACTCCTGCTTCGAGAACGTTGAGTCCTACTAAAATCGAGCAGTTATCTTCTTCGGTTCCGTCGGATTTCAGGTTCTGATCACTTCTGTTTATCATGATTTGTGAAATTAGGGTTGATTTTCTGGTATGTTGAATCCTGTTAACATGTAGTTGAAATTTGGGTTGATTTCTGGTATGATTTGTGAAATTAGGGTTGATTTCAGGTTAACATGTAGTTGAAATTAGGGTTGATTTTCTTCTTCATCAACTGAAGTGATTAGGCTGGTATGATTTGTGAAACAAACAGTCTTCTTAATACAAACTGCAGAGGTTTGATCCATCTCTTCTTCTACAGATGCCTACAGATGTGGTTTGCAGACTGCAGACGTTTTACCTCTTCAGAAACAAACAAAACCTTAGTCTCTAAGAGGGTTCTAATATCGAAGATCCCAATAAACATAAAAAACATTCACTTCACATCTACTGACTTGTTTAATGAATATTATGATCATATTAGTCGACTAATCAATCTAGTTAGACTAATATATCTAACAAGAAGATTAGCATCGATCACCCTCAAGATGAGATACAGAAATCGAGAAAAATGTATACATGCTAGGATACAAAATTAGTGTTATATTGGTGATCGTCAACCATACACATGTTGTACCTGTTTTCATCCATCAATATTCACATGCTTAAGTTCCAATAATTGTGCATTTTTTTGTGAACTTTAAATCCCATAATTATTACAGACGCACGGAGGACGATCACAAAACGAGCCTCCAAAGATTCTAATATCTTCAAATAGACTTGAAATATTTATATAAAGTTTATCAAATGTTATAACCATCAAATAGCTCAAATAAACTTGTATAATTTATCATTGAAACTAATTATAATACGGACTCGTCAAAGATATTAAAACATAGTCAGTATTAAAATAATAAATATCAAAGCACCGCGTGACATCTATACCCCGAAAAAAATTGACAAATATGTGGTTTGTGATTTTAGTTTAATGAATATTGTATAGCCATTAAATAATTGATAATAAAATATCATTTTAAGCCATTGACAGAGACAAATAATGGAGCCGTCGTATTCGTTTAAATGTAATAATCTTATAGCAAACTATAATTTTTTTACAACCACGCCTTCTATCTTCATGTTTGAAAGATTGTTCAAGATAGGTAAATGAAATGAGAGAGAAAAATTAAACCGATGTAATACTGACATAAAGAAAATAGTAAACGCTGGAAGGGAGGTAAAAGATTTCAACTTCCACCCTAACTTAACTTGTTTTTGACAGTTAATCCAAACTCTCCGTTATCAAGTTGGTCTTTTTAACTTCCAAATTGTTCATATGAAAAGCTTTCCTTGACCATGAAGTTGTTTAGATTATAGAATTATGGCTTTATACTGAATGGTACGTCGCATAAATTCCAGAATAATTTCCCTTATCTTTCGACAAATACAATATTAATTATGAGAAATTGACCGGACGAAAAGGAACAACAAATTTGAATTAATTGCATAGGGTGATTTGAGGATTAGGGACTCTTGGCATGGCTGATGAACACGTACGTGCATGGTAGGACAGCTTCAGTTAATTAGCACACTTGTATCAATTTAAGTTCAACTTACAATGATTTGTCTTTATCAACTCATTGGTCTCAAATTTAATCTTTGATCCCCACACGCTTGCTCTATTATATTGTTATAGTAAGTGTAGCCGATGTCGTTCCTGCTCTCCTCTCCTGTAGGGAAGTTGTTTCCGCCCATATAATGAAACATGCTCTGTTATTTATGAACTTTAATTGTGCTTTACTTGGTGATTGTATGTGAGATTTATGGTTACCTGCTGATACTTACATCATGATCATTAATTATTTCGTGAACCGCTTGTTTTATGTGGATAGATCTATTTGAAGAAACCCCCACATACAGTGTATAATTATATACGTGCATGCCAAAACAATTAATGTTGCTTTTTTCAGTACCAAAGAGGAGTGTTTCCTTTTGGTACTGCCACGGTACCATATTCCCTACCCCACCGCCACTCCGCTTAACTTAATATATATCTAGTTGAACGATTGTGCTCACCAAAGTATATGTGGTCTAAGGGTTCAACTGGAAAGCTGGAGAAAAAATATGTATGTTTGAAAATAGGAATTGTGTTTTTCCTTCTTTCTAATTCTCTTTATAAATTAGATGGGTTTCAAATTTATATAATAGATTAGAAAGAGGTTCAAATATAAAGTGTATTTTTGCTGCAAAGTGCGAGAATATACGAGTCAAAAAAATCACAAAAAACATTGTATCTCACAATACAAATCGAATTTCAAAAAGTTAATTACAAGTTTTTGTTCCTCTAGCCGTCCTCACTAAGAAAAAAAATAAACGAAAAATAAAAAAATAAAAAAATAAAAAAATTAACGTTTTTTTATTGTGTCATTTATGAAAGAAACAATGACGTCATTGTGTCATGTTGAAAGACACAATGCAATGACGTCATTGTATCATAAAAAACACAATGAAATTTTTTTTTCTGAAAGATGATCACAAGAGGAACAGGGACTCTGAAATACTATTTTGAAATTCGATTTAGATTGTAAAATATAATTTTTTGTAATTTTTTTAGCCTTATTGTGTCTTTCACATTTTATAATAAAAATACACTTTGTAAAATAACCTCACCCAATAGATTATAGATCAATATAGTTTGAGGATATAATTAGATAGTTTTGTGTTTAACAATAGTGTTTCCCAATACATATATACCGAGGAAATACAAAATTACAAACCAACCGGACCCATGTGGACCACATGAGCATAAAGGATCAAGTGTAACTGGATCATGAAGGGCGGAAGTTAATGACTTCTTCCCATCTATTTAGTTTGCGAGTGAGAAAGCAATTTTATGAAATTAATTAATTAGGGCACATTATATTATACAAGTCAAATATAAACGTCTATTGTTATACTAGTTTTAGTAAACTCATATTATACATTGGGTTGAATAAATAAAATATTAAATATAATAATAATTATTACTTATAAAACGATATATTAAAACATGATATAATTGAAAATACGTGTAAGTAATAAAACGATAATATGAAATTTTTAAATTTATTTATTTTTTCAAAGATAAAGTAAACATTTTGTTTTAAAATAACGTTTTAAAAAATTTTCATTTTTAAAAATTTCCTACTATAACTTCTTATTTTAATTATTTTTTATTACAAAATTTACTTTAAAAAACCAATTTAAAATATAAAGTAAAAATAGTTTAATTTTATAGAAAAAATTCTTTTTATAAAAAAGTATTTTTATAGAAATAACATTAATAAAAGATCTCCTTCTTAATGTATTAAAAAACAAATTATAATGTAAAAATAAATAAATTATATTATTAGTAATTAATGTAGTTATTTAATAGGAAATAGAAACGGGAAAGTTTGACTAAAATAAATATGATACTGATATGTGACATTTATATTTATCATTTTATTAGAATAAAAAGATTATAAGTAACGCTATGAAGGCAGAAGGCTTTATGAGGCTATTAAATGTGAGTGACCACCCGTGTTTGCACATGCAACCTTACTATAATCTTTTGTCATCATGCCATCTCCCAACTCAATTGCTTCCTCTTTTTTAGTAATTGCGTATAGAGTGCACACACAATTTCTCTCTCTCTCTGTCTCTCTCTCTACACACAAGCCAATGTCAGTACAAAGCCGATTTCAATGATTCACTTCAACGAAGGAGGCTTGTAGCGATGGAAAAAACTAGGTATTGTCACTATGGATGCCTATATAGCTATGACATATCATTACTGTGTGTAGATAGCAAATTAAATTTTAATTGATAAAACTTAAGTACATTATTTTCTAGACTACATCAACAACATTTTGTCAGAATATGATTATGTCAGGCGTATTTTCTATAAAAGAAAAATACTTGAATGTATAAAATAAAACCTAATATATATACATGTCGTCCTTACAAGGTGTCCCACTTTTGTCATACACAACAAGAATTTTATCTTATACGGACGACGCATATAGGGACGACATATATAGCGACGACAAGAGCCGCCGGTATAGATTGGAGTGTGCAAAAATATATGAATTCGAAACCGAATCCGAAATATCCGAAAATTTGAATATTGAAATATTAACATTACATTACATTGCGGTTTAAAATTTAACAAATAGAATATGTGGCATCTATACACGAATCGTGCTTGTATCAAACATATTTCCACCATTCGTCAATAGAAATATCTTCTCGTACATTTTATAGAAATCGATCTTTTCCTTAATTAATTGGTTAATTTAAAAAGGGAACTTAATAAGCTTGGTACGAGTAATATCTCTTTTTAATTAAATACTTGGAGCTATTGTCATCATAATTCTTTTTATAACAACAAGCTGTCCTTTAATTTATAACAAAACTAGGTTACAATCCCGTATGATACACGGTCCAAATAAATTTACTGTTACATGATTTATAATATAAAAAATTATGTCTTAAATATTATGTATTATACGGATTAAATAAACTCATGTATTTGATATTCAAAAATTTGAAGTTAACATATTTGAAATTTTAATTATGGATAGTTACTAATTAATAAATAACTATTATAACATTAATAATTAATAGGAGAGAGAAGCGGGAAAACCAATTATTTGATGGGCTATAATGGTGACAAGTGTCCGAAATTATTTTTATTTATTAGTAAGAGATACATTTCCGCAACGTTTTGAAGATGCAATATTTAAAAATAGAATATATCTTATACTAATAACACAACTACAAAGCTGTTAATAGATGACGTGCAAAAGATGACGAGCGAAAAAAGATGACACGTATTTTCGCGGGTCATAAAAATTATGTCGTATTTTATAAAATTTGTATAAAAATTGACACGCATTTTTGCGCGTCATCTTTTAAAACGCACCCAACTTTATTTTCAATTCCCCCTAAAATTTCATCCCCAAATCCCCTCCCCTTAAATTCTTTCACTTGGTTCCATCCTAACTCGATTCTAACCCCTAATCAATTCCTCCCTTCCTATCATCATCTGAAACGCCATTCCTATCACGGGTATCAAATAGTAGCAATGTTTCGAATCCCCAGCAAACAGCTTCTTGGCATCACCGTCAAATCAATGACAGAAACCATGTGTTCATCCAGGTCTTCACCTGCATTTGATTCATGTATTCTCCTAATACCTTTTATATCTTACTTTGTTGAACATTTTCCTACTCTAGCTAGTTGATTGCAAGTCAAATAAAAAAAGGAAGATATGAGTAAGGGTTCAACCAATCGACGATTAGAAGAAGGGAGAGGTGAGATTAGTTGATATCTTCGAAAATCAAGGAAGTGGGTGAATGATTCTTCTTTGAAAAGATAACGTACCTGATATGTTTGATATAATGAGCACGTATCTAGTCAAGGTGAGTCAAAATATCATTCTCCTATTTTTCATAAATCAAAATATGAATTGATGAACATCATAATCTATATGTGAGTTGCTTAATGAAATTAGTGATTTAGAGATGAAATCATGGCTGGATTATGTTTAATTCCTATATTATCGAATGTGTTTCAAAAAGATCATGAAACTTATTATTGAAAAGAAACATGAACTTTTATGTTGAAGACAAAACTTATTATTGAAAAGAAACATGAATTTTGTGTTGCTTGTCTTCAGGTCATTACATAGCCGCTTATATTATGAAACTTATGGTAGATATTATGTTCCAAACACGAAAGCAAGACGAAGAGTAAGAATTAGTATACACTCTCACCACTTTAATAGAAATTGAAGCCTACCATATCGCACATAAGTTGTTTGATGAAATGCCAAGTTGAGATATACCATCTAATCATAAATAAAGTTATAAATTTCTTAGTCTTAGGAGAAATTGCATGATTTAACAAAAGAACCTATGATGTCAATGATTAACTATGTGAATGATTAGTAATATGTTATCAATCAAGTTGATTTTTAAGTTGTTATGAAATGTATTATATAATATGTTTTCGGGAAAGAAAGTACTAATCTTATGAATGAAAATAGGGGTCAAATGATCAAGGTGAAAGATCAGCAAGTGAGATGAAGTTGATCGACGTGTTAGAGATAGTTTTGTAGGTCATATATGCTTAAAAAGACTTAGGGAGTGAACTAGGTAGCCATTAAAAAAGGAATGAGTCTACTTCTTTGTGAATGTGTGATTATAATTTATAATTTATAAGCACGAGTGTGAAATTTACCAGATGTCTTGGTGATACTTATATGTTTGCACACCTTCGGTACAACTGTACAAGTATGAAGATTAAAGTGTTTTTTTTATTTTGTGTAATTTGATGGTGCAAAATAGGTCAAGTACTATGAGGCTTATTGATGAGGAGCAAAACATGGTGAGTGTTACTATATCATCTTTTTCTTACATCTATGTTCTTTGTTTTAGGTTGGGTCTGATTTGATTGTTTTGCTAGGTTGGTATTGTTTATAAAAGTGTTGCGGTTCAGATGGCTAAAGATGTTGAACTTGACCTCATTACACATTTTCCAAAACGGAAACACCTAGATTTCTAGGTTAAAATCACCACAACCTACACCTTGCTAGTTTAGAACCTACAAACATTTGGTTTGGGAGTATACCACTACCACTAGGATGTGCTTGGGAGTATACCACTACCACTAGGATGTGCCTTTGCAGACACTTGGTTGCATTTTAAAAATTCTAATAACCCAATTGAACCATACATTCAGGTTTTTTTGTTCTTTAGCTATATATTAACCATACTCTTCTTTCTCAATTGAATTTTATCTTTATTTTTATAGGTTATATTGTCTTCGGAGGCAGGTCCTCCTGCGTCAAGTTAATTGACTACAAGTAAGTTACATCTTATTTATAATTAATTCATTGATGATAAGTTATACAAACCAATGATCAGTTTTTAGTTGCATAGGGATATGTAGAAGTGGATAAATCCACAACTGAGCCAAAAGAAGGAAATAAAAGCAAACATGATACATGAGTGTTAACAATGTAATTATTTGCTTGTATAAATTTCACATAATATATGTATCTATTATATATAATCATCTTAAATGAGACAATAGTTTGGATATTGTGTTTTTATTGATTTTTATACAGTTATGCCTACCATAAAATATGTAATTGTAGCTCGTAAACTTGAGGTCCTTAATATAAACTTTTAGATTTCTTTGTAAAGGGAATGATGTTGTGTAATTCTTTATTGTATTTCTTATCATAGTTTAAATCCTTACTCTTATCGGTATTATTATAAGTTCTCTGTATTTCACAAATATAAATATGAGTAGAAAAAGAAAAAATAGACTACCAGAAAGTAAGTTCAGGTGAGTGCATCTTATTTCTTCGTTTAGCATTCTACGTTCTTTTATATGAATTTTATAACTTCGTTTAGCATTCTAAGTTCTTTTAAAAAGTTCTAGTGAGTGCATCTTATTTCTTCATTTAGTTTCTGGAAGAGTATACGTATGTAAATCATAATGGTCAAGTGTCATATTAAAAATATGTGAAATTATGCTGACATGATTCTGACTTAGTAATTAAATATTTTCACACAATATTGCTCTTTATGAACAGGTTAGTATTCCTTCGCAGAGGTTCAGTGGTAGGGTGTCCTCATCTTCGACTAGGATGAGTTAAAAATGCATAGTTCATGTATGATTTGGTGTTATGTATGACTTTACTGTAGGATGTAATATAAAGTTAGACCATTTGATCTAAATTACCTTTAAAAATGGTATATAAAGGAACCTTGTAAACCCAAATTGATACTATTAGTTTGTTTGAGTCGGGTGATGGGTCAAAATTAGTCATTCTTTTGTATGTGTCGAAGCATGTTGGGTTTTTCTAGCACGGGTTAGTTTTGATTAAACAAGTAACGGCCTTTTATACATTTTTATAACTTTTAGTTAATACGTAATGCATTACATATGATTACAAAGATGATATTATTAATGTAACAATTTAAATCTTTGAATACAGTTATATAGGGGGTATATGTATTAAGATACAATTTTGATTTTAGTTAATTTTTGCGATAAGCACTTGAACACTACTAATACAATAGCTATATATTTGGCTTATCAATCTTGATATGTAATATTAAAATGAGTGATCAAGAATATTAGAAGTTAAAACTTTAACTTTTTTTTTCTTTATTTTACAAGTATCTAATTCAACATTGTTGCACTTATCTAACAATTTGCTACGCGTCATGAATTATATGTAGATATTGACATCAACTATGGAGATGGTGTTGAAGAGGCCTTTTCCACAATTAACAGCTAATGATGGTCTCTTTTCATAAGTTTGGTGACTTTTTTGTTTGGTAGTAGACACTTTAACATGTAAATTTTCTATTTTATTTATGTTATAGTTGTTTCATAAGAAATTTAAGTTGTATAAACACTTCTGCTAATATCTACAGTAATCCTAAGAATACAAACATAGTTGTGACTAGAGGTGCATAAAGGTGTGTAGTTTTGGGACATACAAGTATCTAACTACTCATCTATGTATTTGCTTGGGCACATGCAGGTCTTTGATACTGGGATGATTATCTAACTAAACATCTTTAATTATATTATCATTTGATAATGTTTTTGTTTTAGATATGACTCATATATGTTATTATAAATATTTATTTATAAGCACATGATCATCTGCGTACAACCATAGACTAAGCTCTAATCCCTCTCATTTTTTACTTTGACTTTATCACTAGAGTAAAATTGGTTTTTTCTTAGGTTGGAGGAGGTAAAGATAAATACACCAATGCTGATTTAGATGGAATTCACGAAGAGTGGTCGCATTACGTTTTGATTTTCATTTATGTGTAGGGCTACATATTAGACAATTAAATGAATTTGAAACTACTGTGTATGTTTTGTATTTGCATGTGAACTTGAAAAACTTTGTAATTTTTGTTAGTATTTAATTAGATAATTTTTTTGTTGCTATTCAACAATTATTGATTTATAGTTTTATAAAAACAACAGGTAAAATTTATAAAGATTTATATATATATATATATATATATATGTGTGTGTGTGTGTGTGTGTGTGTGTGTAATAAAAGAAGCAAAATTTATAACGGCCATTGCATATGATTTTAAACACGTCATAAAATTTACAAAGATGATATGCGCATGCTCGTCATCTTGTCATTTATAACTACCCCTTCCTTGACGCATGTTCTCGATTCATTTGAAATTACAAATTAGCATACACATATAGTTTTCTTAATAAATGTTTATTTATTATTATGTTAATCAATTAACTTTTTTCTAAAGATAAATAAAAAGTTTATTTAAAGATATTTTATTAAGAATTAATTTGTTAAAATTAAAGTTAAATTTAGTTAATCATTATTAAAATTATAATATTTTAAACATCATAATTTTTAAGCAAACATTTTTAGAATATTAAGATTCACGAAGTTAATCACAATTACATTTAATGATTACTTACTATAAAACAACATTTTTGCTTCAATCTATATCATGGTTCGATATTCTCAAATTTAGGTATGTTTTATTACCTCACAATCATATTCACTATTTTATATTCAATATTTCAACCGGTGTAGACACAAATATTTAACTTAGTATATTAAAATAACTTTCTGACAAACGCGTGTTGACCTTTTATAAAAAAAAGTTCCCCCGACACTACGTTTAGAAGTATAGCAAAATATTTATACTTTAATAGGATTGAAAACATGGTGATTCATGACGTGCCTAACTCAGAAAAACATGAAAATTTTGATTTCTTGATGTCACAACCAATTATTGATTTGATAATCTATTTAGCTTTATAATTGGCGGAGAAATACTTCTCACATTTCCAATCAAGAAGAGTGATAGGAACATGCATTCTATATTATTTTCATTAGAGTAAAATACACGGTTAGTCTTTGTGGTTTCGATAAAATTTTGAATTTGGTCCTTGATTTTTATAAATTTTAGATTTAGTCTTCGATCTTTAAATTCTATCTCTTCTATGGTCCAAAAATTAACATTTGTTAAATAGGAGATTTAACTTATGCACATGAAAGGGACACCAGGAATAAGTAAGCCACTTAATTATAGCCCTACTTATTTTAGTCATAAATTAATTACTTCTATTGTGATTCTCAAATTGATAATTTAATTACTTCTATTGTGATTCTCGAACTGACATTTAATTGCTTTTTAGAAATTTATTTCATAAACCAAACTAATGAATCATATATTTGATACCAAAGGGACTAAAATTACATCTAGGATGGGTTCGAGAACGATGAAAGAGAAGATATGGAAAATAATTTTAACCTAAGATTATAATAAACAGGAGTCTTATTAAATTACGTAATTGCCCCTATTGTGTCACTCATATGCATAACTTAACTATCATATTTAACAAAGTTAAGTTTTGGACCATAGAAGGAGAAATTAAAGATAAAGAATTAAATCCAAAACTTTTACAAATTAGGGATCAAATTTAGAATTTTAATAAAACCACAGGGACTAACCGTGTAATTTACTCTTTGTGTAATTTACTTTTTTCATTAATTTGATAGCTAATTATTACAAAATGGACATTTTACATTCCATCTTTAATTGTATAAATTATTTTGCTTTTAAAGAAAGAAATACATCAACGGTTCATGCATAATTAAAACATACTCTAGTTCACCTCACAACTGGCTAATCTTTTAAAATTGGGTGGCATAATTTCATAGCCCTATTTTGCTATTTGGCATTCTCTGATGCATTATCTCTATATTTTTTTCACCAAAAACTTTTTTACAAAACACATAAATAATATCATTTCAACTATTAAAATTAGTAAAATAAATTTTGACTCTTTTTAACTAATTTAGCCATTGACCAAAAAAATTCCTTTTTGTCAACTTTTAAATTTCTAACTATTTTACTTTTTAATAGAAACAATATTTTTTATAACAAAATTTAAAAATCAAATAAATTATTTTAAAATCAACAAAATAAATTATTAAAATTAATAAGTGTTCAAAATCATTTTGATTTAATTGTTTATATAGGTCTAGGCTGGAAAATCAACTTGAGAATGCACAAAATCACACCGTGTGTCCCAAAAATCTTGTTTATTAGATTATATAGTTTTAGTCAATCCTATTATGTAATAAATAATCCTATTCATGTAATAAAGTTGTATATTAACTTGAATACTATAATTTTAACCCTAAAGTTCTAAGGATATATATAATGTAGTAGAGATAAGAAGATATGATGATAGACTTATCCTATTAAGAATATTAATAGGGAATAAAGTAATGGCAATAGTTAGTGCGTATGCACCACAGGTTGGATTAGGGGAAGTGGAAAGAAAAAATTTCGGGGAGAGTTTAGCTCAAGTTATGGGAGACATACCTCGAGAAGAAAAAATATAAACAAGAGGATATTTAAATGGGTATATTGGTAAGGATAATGACCACTTCCCTTTGGTGCATGGAGGCTTTGGGTATGGTCTTAGGAATAACGGCGATAAGGAGCTTCTTGACTTTGCATTACCGTATAACCTAGGCGTTATAAATTCATTTTTTAAGAAAAGAGACTAGCATCTAATCACATTTAGAAGCGGCGGGAGACACACGGGGATAAACTATTTGCTTATGAGAAGAGAAGACCGTAGCTTGTGGAAGGACAATAAGGCAATCCCGGGCGAGACAGTAGTGACCCAACATCATATGTTGGTGGCAGATCTACGCGTGAAGAGAGTAATTGTCGAACCAACCAAGAGAATTAGACCTACGATCAGATGGGGCCAACTCAAAGACGAAAAGATTACCATCTTTAGAGATAAAGTAATACAATGACCCAAACTGGGCCATAGGAAGACGCAAATCAAAAGTGGGAGACCATGGCTACTAGAGTCATTCAAGTAGCTAAAAAACTCTTGGAGTTACAATAGGTAGGATAGTCGATCATAAGGAATCCTGGTAGTGGAACGAAGATGTACATGAGAAGATAAGAATTAAACAACAAAGCTTTAGAGAGCTTTTACGCTATAATAATGAGGAAGAACGAGCAGAACTAAAAGATAAATACAAGGAGACCAAAAGAGAGGCGAAAAAGTCTGTGTCAGAGGCAAACAACATAGCTTATGAGAGGATGTACAAGTGACTAGAGACGAATGAAGAAGAACATGACATGTTTAAGATTGCCAAAGCAAGAGAACATAGAAGACAGGACTAGAGAATGGTGAGGTTTATTAAAGCTGCGGATGGAAAGGTCTTGGTGAAGGAGAGAGACATAAAGGTGAGATGAAAAAGTTACTTTAATAAACTTTTCAATGCAAGGAACACTAATCAATAAACAGAGGTCGATTAAACAACTCAAACAACACAACAAAATAAGTGGTATTGTAGAAACATAATAGTCGAGGAAGTTATGAGAGCTCTTAAGAAAATGGAGAGGGCTAAAGCAGTGGGGCCAGATAACATATCTATTGAAGTGTGGAAGTGCCTAGGAGAAGAGAGACTGTAGTGGCTAACAGAGTTATTCAACACCATCTTTAAGACCGAAAAGATGCTAGAGCAGTGGAGAAGCAGTGTCATAGTCCCTATATATAAGAAAAAAGATGTTGTCTGAGGTTACGTAAACTATAGAGGAATAAAGCTCTCGAGTCACACTATGAAACTATAGAAAAGAGTTATTGACACTAGAATTAGACGGAAACTCAGATAGCGATAAACCAATTTGGATTTATGCTAGGGAGCTCTACAACAGAAGCTATACACGTCATAAGGATGATAATGGAGAAATATAGAGAAAAGAAAAGGGAACTCCATATGGTCTTCATTGACCTAGAAAAAATCCTTTGACAGTGTTTCGTGAGGATTTGGGAAAGTCTACGATATAGAAGGGTACTAGAGAAATATATCAAAATAATCAAGGATATATATGACGAGGCAAAAACGTGTGTATGAGCCCTAGTAGGAGACACTGACTTCTTCCTGATGGAAGTGGGAATTCACCAATGATCGGCATTGAGCCTATTTCTCTTTACAATATTGTTGGATAAGATGACCAAATCTATACAGGAGCCAGTCCTATGGTGCATGCTGTTTGCGGATGATATTGTGTTAATATCAGAATCTAAAAGGGTGTTGAACGAGAGGTTAGAACCATGGAGAGCGGCACTCTAACACCCGGATATTTTCTTTGAAGCCGACGAAAGAAGAAAAAGAAATAAAGTCCAAAGTCGGGGGTCCAAACTCGCCAACGTGAGAAAGTTGGGTGAGTGGAGATATTTGAAAGGAGAGGGCAGCCCTTACCCTCTCCCCACACCCATATTTTTAGCAAAGAGAAGAGAGGAGAAGAAGAAAGGGAGAAAAGAGAGAAAAAGGGTTGGTTCGGGTGGATTCGAGCGCGAAAATCGTCGTGTAGCGGGTCAAATCGAAGCTACTCGACGGGATTGTTTGTGTGAGTTTTAGGACCCCTATTTTACTTGTTTTCAACTGATTTAGGGCTGGAACACATAGTAAACCCGTTTTTGTATGTGTGTGTATTTGACCAATTTGGATGTGTTTGTGTGTGATGCGTTTGGAGTTTGTTTCCGGGCTTGTGTGTGCTCGAATGGTGTTGTAGTATGCATTCCTAAGGTTTAAGATGGTTGATTTGGGCTTAGAATGGGTTTGGATGAGCTTGGAGGTCGAAAATGGCAGATTGGGTTCGGGATGAACTGTATTCTGCATCAGTTAGGGCTAGGCGACCGACTGGAGGCCATGCGACCGAATGGAGTGCGATTGAGGTCCATTCGCACTAGTGAGGCTCAGTCGCATGACTAGAGGGCCAGTCGCATGGGCAGTCATGCGACTGGGGGTCCATTCACATAAGTGCTCATTCGCATAGTGTCCATCCGCATGAGGTCCATTCGTGTAACATCTCGTATTTCTGTTAACTAAAAGTTAACTTCGTTTACTTTTACAAGGGTTATTATTGTCAATTTTGAAACTCATGCGTTGTTTGTGCTTATTCATTATTGTCATTAAGTTAAAAATATATAAATATCAAATAAAAAAAAAATATATGTTAATATTAATAAAAGTAACAATAATAATAATAACAATAATAATAATAACAATAATAATAATAATAATAATAATAATAATAATAATAATAATAATAATAATAATAATAATAACTTTAATAGTAATAAAAATAAAGTATATAATTATTAAACTTAACAATGTTTAAAACTTTAAGTAGTTAAAGGTTAAGGGGGTCTTAATGTAGTTGTATAAACATCAAATTGAAGTTTTAGCATAAAATAATGGAGAATCAAAGTTGAGGGGCCATTTGTGTAAAGTTCCAAAATTCAACCCAAACCCCCCGCCCACCCCGTTTTTCCGGCGAAGTCTCCGGCCACCTCCGGCCGCGGCTCCGGCCACCCAAATGCCCAATCTCTAAGGCGATTTTTCATCCAAAACCGTTTCCAATCGATTCCTCAACACTATTCGAACCCATTTATGAACTTTAATTGAGTTTAACAGCGGTTATGGATCCAATCAATCGAGTAACCGAGCGGCCTTAAACTCCATAGCCGTTCGAGCAATAAACCTCAATAATAATCCAATTAAATGAACGTAAGCAATCATATAACTACATCTAATCGTTCACAACTCTCAATTGCACCTGAGAAACACAAAAAATACACACTCGATTCCTCTCTGAAATCGCGACCTGTACCCAAGTGTTCACCACCTTCTACCCGATTAAACTCGAAATTTACATAGAGCTTTTGATCACCCAGACCATTAGAAGCTACCTGTGCAACGAATTTTATTATCATCTTCATTTGAACATCAATCAAGCTCTACGAGGCCGCGGCTTGTTCAT
>BJCO01465533.1:0-11128 GCA_018326465.1 Flaveria floridana
TTTCTTATTTAACCAATTAAATAACAAACAAATAATATCTCATGAACAAATTATCCATATAATGTTGTTCTTTTACATATGCAACTTATTTAGAAAACTTATTTTCTAAATTGGTGTAAATATTTAATTGCATTATCATATCATCAATTAAATATTAATTTGTGTTTGCTAAGCTTGTTATTGGGTATAACCCGACTTGGATTATAACTTACTAACCGCATCAATATTCTACGTGTCTTGGACATATAGAATCCTACATTTTTCATACCTACCAAACAGTACAAAGTAATGATTCATTCATTCTTAAAGGGTAATTAAACAGAATAATGAAATGTTATGATTCATTTCATTGTATTATCTATTTCATTCCCTTATTCATTTTATTTCTTTATCCATTCTATTACGTCATACCAAACAGACCCTAAGAGAATGATTCGTTCCTCAAACAATATGAATGGTGTTTCTTCAATTCTAATGTATTTCTATATCCTTCAATTTTATAAATATCTTTTGAAATGCTCAAAACTGTAATCTACTTGTATAATTTTCTTTAAAAAAGAGAATAAATTTTTCGATGGTTAATACCATAAACAAATAACCCATTCTCTTACATTGCACTAAAAGTCTCCCAACCAAATATTATTATATTAAATCCCTAAACTTGTGTAATATAATGCATGAAGCTGTGAAACTTTTTTGAGGAATGACTTGTTACTCCATAAACGGGTCAAGACTTGATGAAGTGGTTTTTTTTCAAACGTGAACGTGGATTGATTATATTATATAAGATAGTATGAATTTGTATTTAAACTACTCAACATTGATAAGGTAGTGTTCCACACCAGGAGTCTACATAAAAATATGACAATCGCGTCAACAAAAGTCACCTACATACGGATTGTCCAAGCAACTGATGTTTACGGTTGATTTCATGGAGTTCAATACACCAAATTTTGGTTAAGGGACTATCATAGTAAAATCAAAAGGTATGTTAGGTTTTTTATGGTATTAGGCAATATAATTTCCATTAAAGTTTTAGTGTATTTAATCTTATTTTTATTTTTGTAAATATAATTATCTGATATAAAGTTGATTTGATACAATCATCCACGTAATACGAAAGCTTTTAATATTTAGAACATAATGCAAATGAAGACACAAGCATTGACAACAATCAAAAGAGTATCATATATCCAGAATGAGCTTCTGTGTCCTCTTCGATTAATTCACAAAAGTTGTTTCTTATGATGAAATGTTTTGTTATTTATTTATTTTTTAACTGAAATAAGGATTTGATGTTCAGGCACATGTACCATGAGGCCAAAACTAGATTTGCCAAGCATGGTGTGAAGTTTGATAATGTTAGTGTTGATCTTGCTGAAATGATGGGCCTTTTCAAGACAAAAGGTATCGAAGGCCTTTTCAAGAAAAACAAAGTGACCTATGTCAGTCAAGGGCCATGGGAAGTTTGTGTTGACACCATTGATGGCCGTAGTCAAGGGCAAGAACATCATAATTGCCACTGGCTCTGATGTCAGGGATCATGATTGATGATGAAAAGAGGTGAGCTTTAGCATTAACACAAGTCCCCAAGAAGCTAGATTCAAAGTTGTCGACAAATGTGAAGGCGTTTTCGCGATTGGTGATGTTATTGCAGGACCCACACAAGGCAGAAGAAGATGGTATTGCTTGTGTGGAGTTCATTGCAGGTAAGGGCGGGCATGTAGACTACGATAAGGTACCTGGTGTTTGTTACACAAAACATAGGAGCAGGTTAAGCAGCTCAGGATTGCATACAGTGTCGGAAAATTTCAGATGTTGGGGCAAAGTCGATTGATGATGCGGAAGGTCTGGTGAAGATAAATAGCTGAAAAAGAGACGGATAATTAAGGTTATCGGTGTTCACATTATGTGCTCAAATGCTGGTCATGAGCTGATCCATGAGGCGGCTTTAGCATTAACTTCTGATGCAATGCATCAAGTGAGGATATTGTGTGCACTTGTCACGCTCATCCTACATTGAGTGGGGCCGTATAGGCAGGCAAGCAGGCATTTGTTTGATTTTTGGTTGTTGTTTGCCATTTGGAGATGTAAAACTCAGCTAAACTCGTAAACCTTATTTTTTTTTATGTGCTCAATAAACAACGTAATTGGGTTCTATCTTGCTCCCCTCCCTCTTTGCTATTCTATTCCACCCTTGCTTGCTCTCGACAATTGTAGAATGTGTGAAGCATTTCCAACTCGTACATGCTCGTAACCTCTTTCATCAGCTACTATCCACTTCATGTTGTTGTTAAAGATCATATCATCTGCACTGAATTCACCCTTGAACGGACAACTATTATGTTCCTTAAGTGTTATGAAGAATTGTTTCAAACTGGAAAAGAAAGTGGCAATTTGCTCGAAAAACTACTACTCTAGCTACTCGTTATAATTTCATGATACTAAGCGTACTTGGACTGTTTCGAACTTGGAACTTTTTTTCAAGGGTTATGATTGTAAGCTAGTATAACCGGACCAACAGATAGATGAGCTATTTTATTTATTACAACTTAAGATACTTAAATTATTAAGTAAATTTATATGATTTATATGTAATTTTTGAGATTATGATATTAATAAATAATCTAACTAAGATGATGACAGGCACTACAAGGTTAATGTCCTAAAATTTAAATTTTAAAATATAACTAGAACATGTTTAGTATTATATGTATAAAGTTAAAGATCATTTGAAACAATAAAAACGAATATCAATGGCTCATATTTTAAATTTTATATTGTTTACACAATTTTGTATGTTTGGATACATTAACAACCATCAAGTAACATAAAAACCCTTAAAATCCTATTTTCATATACGTTAAAATAATTATTTTTTAGCTATACATACGTAAATAGTACAATCTACTTGTATTGTACCTTTCCGCTCGGCTACAAAGTAGCTACAAAGTTACTATAGCCCATATTATTATCAAATTTGGCTTCTTGAAACCTCTTCTTACATTCCCATGGCTTGATCATTCCTGCATGTTTTTACCTTTGATGGTTTGATTGTTAATATCACATTTGGGTTTATTAATGTTTGAACTTTGTTATGATGTGATAGGAGTTATTTGGCTTCATTAATGTTTGATGTGGTAGGAGTTATTTTGCTTCATTAATGTTTGATGTGGTAGGAGTTATTTTGCTTCAAACTTTGAACTCTTTTAACTTATGAAATTACATCTTTTATCTTCAAATTTCAGTAATAATAACACGTAAGCTCATCTCGCGGGTGGGTGTTAAATGAGGGCCTTGACCACTACTAATATCTATTAGATAGAGGTTACAAAAGACAAGCCGAACAACTAACTGTATGTATATTAAAAGTATATGGATAACTTCTTATCTATCATATCCTGCACAATGTTACACTGTTCCAGCAGCCTGCTTAAGCTCCTCCCATTCACCTTGCTCTCCTTTTCCACATAATTCTTTTCCTCTACCACTGGATCAACCACCATTTCAACCTCATGGTGTGGTGAATCACAAACTGCCACTTTCAATTCCTCGTAATCTGATTCCAAACTCGGCCTTACGATCACTTGCATCATTTCATCTAGAGGTGGCAATGTCATATGATAGGATTCGTCTTCAAAACTTTGTAAAGAATTCTGCTGTCGCTCCAAGACATAGGCTGTTGCAAATGCGCCATTAGATAGACTTGTCAACTGCCAATTGAAGATACGGTGGAAGATGATCATCCATTTTGGAACAAGATAATAGGTTGAACCATGTAGCTCGAGTCCCACACAATGTTGCACCAAAGTCGATGCTTCCTTTTGGGCCAAGGGTAATCCCATTAAAGGACTCAAGTAAGTCACCAGCAAGTGCTCCAGTTGTATCTTCTGATTCATGATATTAATCCCGGTCAAAGAACACCAAGATATGTCATTTGGTAATTTACAGTTTTTTAATGCTTGAATGAGAGGCTCAATTCTTGAAGCAGAGTTCCATCCTACAATAGGCAGATCAGATCCCAAATTTTGGTAATCGACCAACGAGATCTCAGGGCAGGGCCAGCTGGCAGGATTTGACTTTGCAGCATCACAAATGTCTTTAATGGATTCATCCAAAGCATCATTGATAGCTGAGATGCATAGTTCAGGGCTTGTTTTATGAGGATCAAATTGTAAGTGTGTCATAACTAATTCACGTGTTTTTACACGGTGAACAACAGGTTGTACAGGGCTCTCACTTGCAAGCCACTCCAGTGCCTTTCTTAAATTCTCATCACTGAAACTCCCGTCTATTTGCTTGTTATGAACTATTGGAACAACTGAAAAAGAGCAGATTTTTGATTTATCAACTTGATTGAGCCCCAAATTTTCGACTATGGTTGACAAGCTGCTTTCAAAGGAAACACGTAGGACCAAAAGTGGCAAACGAGAGGCATAAGGTATTAACGATAAAAGGTTATGAAGCCGAATCTTTTGGGATTCCCATGGGATATATTCGGATGCTAGGAACATGACTGCATTGGCACCCAAAACTGCTTCTTCGAGTAAATTATCAGATTGTATGTTTCTCACCACTGACAAATAACAAGTCAAATCCTTAGACGATTTTCCATAATCCCATTTATTCCATACTGCCAGGCCTGGCAAGGATGCTACTAAATCATCATCATTATTACTGACATTTTCGGGCATAAGCTTATACCGCAACCATGAGGCTGGACCCAGATTGGAACCTTCGGGTTCCTCCAAGTCCATAGAAGAAAATAACAATTTCCAGCAAATGCAATTAGGATATTGGTTACGTTCACCAAGTGTAGCAGCTACCACATTAGAAACATTAAATCTTGACCACAATTTTTCTTGTTTCTCGTATCTCTCACACATTACACGGTCAATGTCAAGGTCACCAGAAACTTTTAAGTACTTCACAAGAAAACAGATCCAATGAGAAGCATGGTCATAACCCGTGAAAAACATATATAAGATGAAAATTCGCTACAGATAGATCGTTGAAAAAACAATTGTACCTCTTTGTAGTGGCGCATTGGAGGGCCCAACGAAAGGGAACTTAATGCAGCATTTGCTGCAAGTTGTTTTTTATCACGTAAATCTTTTTTTATAAAAGCATGCCGCCTCCATTTCCTAAATCCACAGAGTAGATATAAAGATGTATCACATGAAAATACTTTCAAATCAATAGTACAAATTAGTACCTCAATATCAGCTTAACTTTTGCTTCAGCAACTTGTTGATCTACAGAGGTATCAATATCAATTTCATTTTCCACTTGTTGAATCACATTTTCAGGCTCCATGTCCTCAACAGAAATAAATTTCGGCTGCATCATCGGATCTTGTTCAACAGGCGGTACATCTGGCAATGCTTCTACGAAAACATTCTTTGTAAATATTTTTGATTGGTCATGCTCCTCAAGAGAGTTCCTAAATAGGGTATCATAACTTGGTTTCATGAAACTTGCAGTGACAGATTTGGGAGATCTACAAGAGTCGGTAGTTTTGAAGATATCCTGAGGTGAAGAACTTGCAACTTCCAAGTGAGGGTGATCTTCACTCAAACCATCATCAACTACTACTGGTGTACTCAACATTGGCTGCAGCCGCATGCCATTTTTGATGGATGAAACACCTCCATTATTCGTCGTGTGGCTGTCAATGACATTGGCAAAATTCTGAGTGTTTTCCTTATGAACACCGGGTGATTCTTGTTGCATACTGTCAACCGGGAGCCCTTTTGGAGGCATAGATTCAATCAAATAAGGTAACAAAGGAGGAGATAAAACATCCTCAACAACAGTCGTAGATCTCTTCAGATGAACGAGCTTTGAGCACTTCAAAGGATATTCACCTTCCCCGTTCAGAAATTGTCCTTCCTTTACCATATATGGCTCTTCAAATTCCTTTATAGAGAATCCATGATATTCCAAAAGATCTTCCATGTTTTCTTCCTAAATTAAAGTAAATAAAGTAATATAAGCAAATAATAACAAGTGTCTAATAAACCTAAATCACTTTACAGAAATTACCTCCATTCCAAGCCACTTGGCAACCTGGGTAACTGGTATTCCTTGGTTATTCTGTAGGCCACTGTGTAGAGCAGCAAGGGCCTGAGTTCGTAACTGGTAAAATCAAAGTCACATATGAATCATTATCAAGTGTATGTGCCTTTGCATAAATTTCGGAAAACTTCAAGACAATCATCCGCACCTATCCCAATTTCAAATACAGGTAAATTTACATCAAGTATTACCATGAAAATATTGATGATTGCAAAGTTTATCACCATGAAAATATTGATGATTGCAAAGTTTATCACTTGAAATAACTAAAGGTGAATATTTCAACCCATTTACTTATAAATGGGTCAATTTAGGTTATTTTTAATGAAAAACAACCACCTAAATTATTTTATTCAACGATTTAGATCCGCACTGTTTCAACCTACTACCCACAAGCCCATCTTGCCACCTCTCGCATAAGAAAGCAAAAGACTAGACCTTGCCAAAGTGGGCATGCATTAAACATGCTTGAAGATAGCTAGCCTTTCTAACCAACCGAAAGAATGCTATAAAATTACCACTTCTGCAGGCTCTGAAATAAGAAAACAAGAGAAAGATAATGAGACCTGTTAAGAGATAATAAAAATTATTATCAAAGATTAGACAAACCTAGCTACATTACGAGCAAACAGAACTTGTGCAGCCTGTCGTATCCCAGGTGTCATCTTGGCAAGATCAAGTGAGAGCTCTGAAGCTTCTACCTAAATGATATTCACTCGTAAGAAGACTATAGGCTACAGAAAGAGGAGTAGAATTCATGCTGGCAGATGACTTACTTTATAGCCAGGATGTTTGTCCAATTTAAGAAGTGCATAATAGCCTCTAAATTCTCTTTCTGTAGGCACCTCTGTTCCATTCTTCCTGTGATCATCATACAACTGGAATAACTCAACAGATGTTTTGTTCATCTGTTCTATGTTAAGATGCGCATCAAATCCTTCTGAAAAACCTTCTCCTTTCGTATATTCACATAATTCATGCATCGCGATAATATGAAGCCGTATCTGACATCACCAACAACAAAAATTATTGAGAAACAGCAATCCGATCATGATCCAAATTCACCAAAAGCATAATGTTAAATGTAGAAATGGGCAATGTAGAATATGTAGAGGTGGAAACATGTGCATATCAGTTACCTTGGGTAATGGGTCAGTCAAAACAATTATTTTTTCTTGAATGGGCTTATCCAAACAATTTTCCTCCGAAATTTGCACTTATAGATAAAGAGGGTGTCAAATATAATTACAGAAATACATTGATTCAAAAATAATCTTAACTTTCTGAATAAAATGATTTAGAAAGTTGTATGCATAAAAAATTCACTTTCGGTTCGTTCAACATATTTGACCCGTTTCTTTTTTAAGCTTTACTATTTCGTATTACCCGCTTGACCCATTAGAGATGATAAAAAACACACACCTTTACATTATATGATGACAATAAAATTGCACCGCGTAGAGCTTTAGGATTAGATGTTATAAAATTGCTGCCTTGGGTAACATGTACATTTTCCGTGGTATGTTTCAATGGTTCAAAACAGGCATAAATACCACTGCATCTAACAATAATAATATTGTACAAAGAATTGTTGTTTCAATGGAGTAACAACAGATTATGAGTCAGGAACTGACCATCTGCTCCAGCATAGTAATAGCTCCTAGATTAAAGATATGCTGCATCCTGAGGTCCATCCTGATGGCCCTCATCCTGTCCCACAAAAAGTTATATAAACCAAGAAATCGATCATTATATGGTTGATTCAGCAAGTTCAAAAGATAATCCATTGTCTTTTGCAAGATTTCCATTGGTCTTATCAGTGCAGCTTCCCTCTCAGCAGTCCTGGTATACTGAAAATTTCACGCAGACTAGTCGTTAAACAATAAGACTAAACAGAACTCAACATTTGAGAAGGCAGTTTGGAGCCATATACATATGAATGGGCCATTCGGGCTATGTATTTATCTCAAATGGAACAAAAGGAAATGTTTGCGATAAAAGGTACAGGTCAAATGAACTGGACAGATCAGACAGGTTGAAACTTGCCCAAAGTCTCTTAACATGAACAACTTCCTAAATCATGTTTATTCATAGAGTTAGATCATAATTATTGTAATAATATTACTTTCTAATCATATTATTCGCATTAATAATTTATAAGAAAATTTAGAAGCACTACAATAAGTTTGAGGGCCACCAGGCCTGGCCTGTTTTGGTTTGATGGTAAAAGCAGGCCCAACACACTTACCTTTTTAACTGCAAGATGTTCAGTTGTGTGGTTCCTATCCCCGTCCAAACGTTCATATTGATCAAGATCTCCTTTCCTCTCTCGCTCTGCTCTTTCTTGCTCTGAAACAGTAAGCGGCAAAAATTAAGTGCAAGGTTGTTGAAAGTCATTCACATGAAGCTGCTTGGCGCTTGCAATACTTTAAAGTCCAGCTAGGACTAATTACCAGGCCCCTAGATTTTTATTGTGTCACACAAACAAAACTCATGCCCCCACCCCTCTAAAAAAACATGGCTGAATAATTCAAACTACAAAGATTTGAAGTTTCAGAAAGCCAAAAAGTCTAGCCACATGTAAGCTCACTAAAACTAATGGTTATAACAATCAAGGTATCAACTCTTTGTTTGATTAGACTTTTAGTAGTAGCACAAGGATTTCACAACTCATGCAGTGAACGGGATGAATACTAAAGTAAACAGATAAGCATACAATATAATGCCCCACATATGATGATAAATAGATAATATTAACTAATAACCATTCTTTCTGCCCAGAACATTAGGATTCCATGTTCCCTTTCTTCACTTTATCCTGCCACTAATATCTCATTAGACTGAAAGTAAGAACCCACCTATTTGCTGGTCATTTCACAAAAGTTGATCACTCTTTAGACCTATAATAGCTTAAATTCAGTTATTACATAATAGTTATTGGTCCGGATGTTAGCCGATTGGTCACAGAAACACAAAGACAGCAATGATTTTTATGGGAAAACACACCCACGACTCTTTTCTTTTTATTGAATAAAAACCATTAAAAAAACTATTAGACAATGACCCTCATTTATACTAATCCCAACCTAAATTACTAAGAAACACCACTCAAATACAGCTAGAATGACAGCCCATTCACAGCCAAAACATAAGCACTAAATGCCTTAAATAAACTAATTAAGACCTACTAAATAAAACAAACTTATTTTTAGACTCCTAACGATTTCCCCTCTAAACTTCCACATAGGAACCACAATTAGGATTAACTTCAAACAATCACCCCCTTAATCCTGATGTGATCTTCCATCTCTAAAGTAGAGCCGGCTCATCATCTTCACAAACCAAGTTGGCCTCCTCGTGCTTTGGTTTTGACTTTGGACATTCATGTGCAAAGTGACCAAAGTCTTTACAACTATAGCACTTAACTCATGATTTGTCTCATCCCCCACTGTGTTCCTGCAGATTGTTACTAGGCTGTTCTTCAAAACCTCTCCTCGATCTCGGCCTCTCCCACGGCTCTGTTTGAAGCAATCACAATTGCTACATCTTCCTTTAACTTATTCATCATCACGAGTGAGTGTACCTTAAGTGTCTTCAGTTTGGTCTTCTTGTGGTTTCACTCTCTCCTCATACGCCTTTAGCCGACCCACCACCTCTTCAAAAGACATTGATTCAATCTCCGAATATTGTTCAATTGATGCCACAATAGGCAGGTATTTTCTAGGCATTGAGTTTAGAAATTTCCTCACAAGTACTTCATCTTCAAGTGACGACCCAAGACTTTTATACCTTGATTGCACTCTATTTAGTTTACCCACAAACTCTTCAATGCTTCCAGTTTCTTTCATCCTCATTATCTCCAGTGTTTGCAGCCTAGCCTTTTGAACCCTCTCGACTCCCAAGTAACGAACATGAAGTGCATCCTACATATCTTTGGCATCTCGGTGCTTTGTAACTTGAAGCAAAACGTCTTCGGGAATCTCCTGAAATAATATCACCTTTGCCATGTTCTTCTTTCTTTCGTCTATTGCAACACTTGTCACAGGATCAATGGCTTCTCGCAAATCATGTGCTGTTAAAATGGTCTCCATCATAATAGACCATGCAGTGTAATTAGTAACAGTCAGTTTCGGGCATTGTAGAAACACGATGCTCGACTCACGGGCAGGTACCATCACCCTGCTGGATTAGCCATTACTGAACTACCTAATTAACACTCTCTTCTGCACAAAAAGAAATCTTTCTACGCAAACACAACAAACAGTCTACAGCTATAGCAAAAATCCTCCCTCCTTTTTTTCACTCAAACTTCAGTAGAAAAAATCAAATTGTTTCACACAGATATACAAAAAACAATTTGTTTCTCACATATCAGTTTCTCGCTTCCTTACACAGATCACCCGCTTTCCTACACTAATCAATCGCGGATCAATTCTTCTCGAACCCGCTTTCACAGAAACTTGGCTCAATCCTTCACGGATTAAACAGCTTCTTCTCCACACCAGTATCACACCTTTGTCCTTCTACTGCAGTTGCGTCACACAACCTTTCGTCAGTCGATTAGTCACTTAATTCACCTTGTTTTGATTGCTTCTCGCCACTGGCTTTCACAACCCTTTGATCTTTCAACAGAAACAAAAAAGAAACTTCACAAATCTGGCCTGCTATTTGACTGCTACCCAAACATCGCTTTGATTAGAACCTCGCAGCAGCCTTCATATTCAATCAGCAGCTTTTCACCAATATCTTTATTGCTCTGATACCAATCGGTCACAGAAACTCAAAGACAATATTGTTTTTTTTGGGAAAACACACCCATGACTCTTTTCTTTTTATTGAATAAAATCCACACAATAAACTCTTAGACAATGACCCTCACTTATTAACCTAAATTATTAAGAAACTCCACTCAAATACAACTGGAATGACAGCCTAACACAGCCAAAACATAAACACTAAATACCTTAAATAAAACTAATTAAAACTTACTAAATAAAACAAACCTATTTTTAGACTCTTAACGATTCCCCCCCCCCCCCCCCCCCCCCCC
>BJCO01465534.1:0-30752 GCA_018326465.1 Flaveria floridana
CGAATTAAGTGGTATTTATAGGTTACAGATCTCATTCGTGCGACTGAGTCTTGCGACTGGCTCAGTCGTGCGATTGAATAATACGATTGATTCATTCGTACGTTTGAGTCAGTCTTATGACTCAACCGTGCGATTGACTCAATCACCTAGTTCAACCGTGCGATTGGACCATTCGCATGGTCTAGTCGTGCGACTGAATCAGGATTCTTAGTCAAACACATTCTTGAACCATTTATGAATCAGAACTATGTCTCACACCTGTAAACCTATATAACATGGTCATATTATGTGTGTAACAATTAAAAATGTAAATAGATATAACATTAAATAACCAACAACCATATATAGAAGAGATTCTCATTATATTGATTCAACATTACATATGAGCTACAAGAAGAAGTTCTATTACATTCAAGCTCACTAGACTAGAACTGGGGACATGTGTACCAACAGAAATCCCTAAGTAAGCATAACTAGTCCCACGGGATTTATGCGAAATGCTTACCTTAGCCCGAAGGCTTTTTGCCAAAAAATCCAGAATACAGGTGTCTATGAGTCATACAATATTTCTTTAGGTTCATGGAATTGAAACCTTGATGAGATTTTCATAGATTAGATGTAAAGCCTAAAGATTTGAACCTTTCGATATAAAGCGTACGATCCCACGTGTCATCGAGAATAAGTTTAAGAGGTTTCATTCATCAAGATAATAAAGGACTAACAATAAGTTTTAGGGAAGACAAGGCAACCAAGTTTCTCAATTACAAGGCAATCCTAACTAAAGGCATCAAGTTGCACATTAAGAGGCCTTCCGAGATTGGTAGCATCATGTAGCATGCAACAATATATATTTACAAGATCATAAAGATTTTTCTTATGAGGTTCATGCATCAACTATAGTCTAGGTCATCATTTCTAATAACCTAAATCCCTATACTTATGGGCTCTGATACCAATCTGTTACACCGTAACCTTAACGGAGGAATCGTCGAGGGAGAGTTATGATTGTTCACAACCATATAACGCTACCATTAAATATAAATATAATTATCATAAGTTTGAATAACCATTACAACCAAAAGTATTAAAGAAACAAAGTATACAAAAGTTCAACATCTAAGTTTCAAGATAAATTATTTATTTTCCTAGGTCTAAGTCCTAGGTGTAAGCATGCATCAAAGATAATCCTCAACCTTATGTATTTCCTGAAACATGTAAAAAATAAAGGGTCAACTTTGAAAGTTAGTGAGTTTCCATGGGTTAAGCATACATATATATATATATATTATATATATATATATATACATATATTCACAAGTATCAATTCATGTCAATGGTTACGAATAAAAGCAAGTTTATAGATAACATATAGCAACAATCAAACCTTGACCAAGAATAACATTTACACATATAACGATTAGCTAAGTGTACTTGGTTCCTATGATGAACAAGCATACGTCATCAGGTGCCGACAATAACCTCGGCTTTAGCACCAAATAGGCTTGTCAGGCCCATAGATCTATGACGTCGCCAGGCTAGCAATAGTTAATGATTGTCAACATATAATGTTTATCCTATAAAACTCACAATAATACAAATAACCATGACAAAAGTAAAGATGAATTGCATGTGCATTTACAAGTATCAAAATGTTTACTAGTGTATGTTTATATGTAACATGTTTCACCCCAAAAAGGTGTGAAATAATAAAAGAGGGGCATGAAAACTCACATGGGTTATAAGGATGTCAAATAAAGGGTCTTGTATATAATGCCGGGGATTCGTTAACATTCGACCTAAATGAACGTCGTATTAAGTTATTCATGGTTATTATAGTGTAATATTTATATCTCTTTAACCCATGATTTTTAAATTATTAAATAGATACCATTTGCTATTGTTTTGGTATTTAAATGATTAAATGAGAATTGTAGTGATTTACACTATTATTAGATGTTAAACTTTTATTTTACTATTTAATAAAATAGTAATTTTGTAGGCTTAAATGATTATAATAATTTTATAAATTTCAATAAGTGTACAAATATGTACATATATATTTATTTTTAAACATAAA
Source organism: Flaveria floridana (assembly GCA_018326465.1). NCBI lineage: Eukaryota > Viridiplantae > Streptophyta > Magnoliopsida > Asterales > Asteraceae > Flaveria > Flaveria floridana. The sequence goes on from BJCO01465534.1 coordinate 2,078, forward strand.
TAAATAAACGTGTAACAATAACAAAATAGGAGTTTATTTAATTGAAATTGTTAAAAGTTAAGTGGAACTCATTATATTTTGAGATTAATAATAAATCATATTTTGTACAATTTTTATATTTTTTTGAAATAAAAGAAATGGAAATTGCTTAATTGAATTTTTAAGAAAATTTAAAAGAAAATGATTTTATATGATTTTTAATAATATCTAAATACTTCTCTGCATTTTTTTAAAACTCAAAACCCATTTTAAAAGGTTTGTAGGGGCTCGGGTTCGAACCGGGGTCCCCTACCTAACCTCACCGAGACTTAACCATTGGGCCAAGCTCTGGTTTATGTTACGGGTTAGAAAAGTTAATTTAAAACATAACCCACCCAAAATCCCTAGATTTATAAGAACCCTAGAAATATTTTCAACCAAATTGATCATCAAAACTCCAATGTTAATGATTTTAACCATGGGGCTTTTGTTCCCTATGTAAAAACGAATCAAAACATAGTTTCATTACCTGTTAATTCGATGAAACGCGATGGATATGAGTTCGAACAGAAGCGCGGCTATGGTGCTTTGGTTCGATAAGTTTGAGTTGATTAAAATCGGATTCCTTGCACCAGTAGCTTCTAAAGGTGTTTAAGATTGAAAGCCCTCTGTCAATTTGTAATTAAAACGTGTAGAAGTTGGAGTTCGATAGCGTTGCGAGTTCGGTGGTTTCACGAGTGATTATTTTGATAAAGAGGTGATTTCAGGGGAAATTAAGCATACCATTAACTTCTAAATGATTATACGAACATGGATTATACGAACGTGGATACATGTTTAATTGCATCATTGATGCGATTTAAGTGTGGGGACGGTTTTGATGTTGAATGGGTTTCGGTTTCGGGTTAGTGGGCTAGCTTCACGCATTAATAGTCTAATTAAAACACATGTTCACGTTCAAAAGCGGTTTCACGAGCGTAATGGGACCGATTTGGAGCAAAATGGTTCAGATTTGAGCCGGCTTTTGGCTCGCCGGAGCTCGGCCGGAGGCGGCCGGAGCCTCTTGCCAGAAACACGGGAGTGGTGGAAGGAGGGTTTTATGTTTTATTAATTTACAGTTTCGGTCCCTGCGGTTTAGTATTTGTTTAGTTAATTCTAAAACTTAAGTTTTAGTTTAAATTAAATTACAGTTTGGTCCCTGGAGTTTTAAGGCTTTATTATTTTATGTATAAACTAATCAATTACAAGTTTCTAAGGTATAAGCCCCATGGTTAAAATCAATTACAAGGTATAAGCCCCATGGTTAAAACAATAATGATAATAATAACAATAATAATAATAACAATGATAATAATAATCATAACAAGTGTAAACTTATTATTTTATGTAAAAACTAATCAATTACAAGTTTCTAAGGTATAAGCCCCATGGTTAATAATAATCATAACAAGTGTAAACTTATAAAATAATAATAACAATGATCATCGTTACAAGTTTACACTTGTTATGATTATTATTATCATTGTTATTATTATTATTGTTATTATTATCATTATTGTTATTATTATTGTTAATATTAATTATCCAATATTTAATTACATCAAAATTTTACAAACAAGTCCTCGTAATTGCATTAATAACAATACAAACCCTTACAAGAGCTAACGATGTTAACAAACGTTTAACAAAAATTACGAAAGGTCACAATATATGTCCCAGAAGTGAAAATACTCTTAGTATTTTTCTTCTGAAGCAAAATTTTCATAAGGCTTGGGAATATCTTCTGAAGTCAAATTGCCTTCAGAAGTTTTATAAATTAAATTTGGAAGTTTTCAACTTCCAAGAAAACTATGTGTTTGGGTTCCTTTTTTAGACGTAGAACCGACATCCGGGTTTTAAAGTTTATCCTTTTACATTAACTTTGTCTCAAATCTATTTCATATATATATATACTCAACGGTTTCCCCTCTTTAACTTTCTTCTATATCTGCAAATTTTTCTTACCTAAATTCGTCCCCAAACCACCTCTCTTTTTACCTTTCTTCACCACAGAGCTAGTCGCAAATGGCCAACCTTGATCATAGAAACCAACCAAATTTTTCCATGCATTTGCATAGGCAACACAATCAGGTTGCTATTTTGATCTCTGAGAAAGATCCTAGTTTCTTAAAGGTTTGTTGATTCCCGACTCTATCCAACTACTTCACCTCCCTTACCATAGATCCTCTACTTATGAAGATCAACTATTGGAAGTCTGGAGGACCTTCCAAGAGGTCACTATGGATGGGGAGAAGGCACTATCTGCCATAATACAGGGGAGAACAATTTTCATCATTCCATTCTCCACTAACATTCATCTTAGGCTAGATGAGGTAGAAGGGGACTAGTCCTTCCTAAAGTCAGTTGTCAACCAATCCTTCAGGCAGATAGGCTATGAAGGTGACTACTCCCTAAGAACATTCAGAAAAGGGATGGTCTCCTCCCAGTGGAAGTACTTCCTCCATGTAGTCATCCATTGTCTATCTACAAGCATGGAGGATAGGACCAAATTCCATAGGACCTTACCTACATAGTCCATGGGATTGTTCTGGGGTTCAAGTTCAAGTACTCTCAGTATGTATATACAAATTTACTTGCTGACTTTGACTGCTTAGAATATTATATGTTCCCTACTGTGGGCTTCTCAGAGGTAGAAGCAGCCCTTGTCCCCAAAATATTAGAGCTCATTGCTCAAGGTGACAACCTAGCAGCACCAGCTAGTGTTGAACCCACACCTTCTACTTCTCAACCACACAAACAGCCTCAAATAACCATCACCTACATTAGAAAATTCAAACAAACCCATGCACAAGCTACTCAGCTTGTGCAGGCCCCCATATCCTCACCCATGCAGGAGGTAGTGGACACTAGAGCTCCCACTTCCCCTAAGAAGAAAACCACTTCCATCACTTCAAGAATCAGTGCTGAGGTTCCTCATGCTCAGGCTGATGAACTAATATTCCTACTAGGCTTAAGCCTTCACTCAGCGTCTTAAGACTCTAGTGAACAACCTTCAGGTAAAAGTTACCATCCCCTTCCTCTAGAACTCAATCAACCCATACCCAATCTTGAATTCTATGATAATGAAGGCATGGGATTCAGTGAGTACCATGAGTCTCTCTTCTCCACCCCTGCTCAAGGAGAGATGAGTACTCCTACCTCACCAATGTCTAGCCTACATCATCCACCCAGTACTGAGGTGGATCTCCTTGAACAAGTTCAGGAGGTCCATATAGAAGAGTCTCCTCACTTTAGCAAGTGATTACATCATTAAGACATCAACCATGGCAACCCAACCTATTGACACTTCAACTGAAGTTGCCATGGTGCTGGGGAAATCCAGTAGCCAAGAACATAGTGCTGGGGATGAGGAAAAAGACTTTGGTCCTATTCTCTCATCCCCCTGTGATTCTTCTGATAAAGATGAGGGGAGTCTGAAACTAAATGTGCAAAAACTAACCAAAACCTGCACCTATTTAGTCTCAAAGTTTAGTCACCTGGAATCTCAGGTAACTACCTTACAAAAGAGGGTGAATGACCAGCAACTTGAGATCATCGATCTCAAGGGCAAATTAGTTGAGAGACCACTGAGAAGGAGTTAACCAGATTCACAAGAACTTGTGGATGTGGTGGACCTGACCTCCAGCTCACCTATGCAAGAGGGTGATGCTACCAAAAAGGGGGAGAAAGTCCTAGCAATCATAGAACCTGGGAGTTCTTCTTAGAGTATGAAAATTAAGGACTCATCAACCTCACTTCCAATTATCCATACTCAGCAACCTCCTCAAGTCCACAATGATATGGAATCACTCATACAAAGTTTGTTTGAGGAGGGTATACCAAGGGCTATGCCTACCCCATCTTATCACACTAAGAATCTAGTTATAGGATGGGGGTATGACATGGGTAGAAGAGCCTGATAATCTGTAGATCAAATGGGCACTAGGAAATCTTCAACTTCTCCAACCTGAGATTCTATGAGAGCACCTATCTGATTGATCTTCCACTTGCCAATCCAAGTCAAAACAGGCAAGCTGCAAGGTTAGCAGATAGGATTAAAGACAGGGTGCTAGAAGAGTTCAGGTTGAGATCCGGATTATAGACAGAGGCTAGCAGGCAAGTAAGGAAGTTGTTGAGTAAGAACAAGTGCAAGTGGGGGTGGTAAATTCTCTATGTCCATACTCTAGGAGGAACTCCCAGGTTCTGTGATTGTAGGTAGGACTTTCTCCCCCTCTTTGGTAGCATCACCTCTTGCACAGGGGAGCTAAGGGTTAGGTCCATCATATCCATAGGTTCTTATGGCCTTAGTTGAGTTCTCCTGAGGGGTCACTCAGCTAACTTGCCCTAGAGATTGGTGATTTCAAGTTGCTGGTCATCGACCCTTTTTTGTAAGGTAGCCACTTCAGATTTCAGGTGACTTACCTTTGAAACTAATTAGGTGCATATTTTTTTATAGTTTTTGCACCTTTAGTTCTAGACTCCCTTTATCTTTATCAAAAGAATCATGGGGTGATAAAAGAATAGGACCAAAGTCTTCTTCTTATCACCAGCATTGAGTTCTTGGCTGCTGGATTTCCCCTGCACCATGACAGTTTTAGTTCACATGTCAATGTGCTGGATTGCCATGGTTAAGGTTTTAATAATGTAATCACTTGTAAAACTTAGAGCCTCATCAATATGGACTTCTTGAACAGGTTCAGGGAGGTCCACCTTAGTTGGGGGTGGATGATGTGGGCTAGACATGGGTGATTCAGGAGCACTCATCTCTCCTTGAGTAGGGGTGGAGAAGAGAGTCTCATAGTACTCATTAAAACCCATATCCTTATCATATAAAGTTCAAGGTTTGGGATTGGTTGGTTGAGGTCTAGAGGCTGGGGATGGTAGCTTTCCCTTGAAGGTTGTTCACTGCAGCTTTGAGACTCTTAGTGAAGGCTTTAAGCTGGTATTGGTGTTGTGAGCTCATTAGGCTAAGCATTAGGAACCTTAGCACTGATCAAAGAAGTAATGGGAGTGGTTTGATCCTCAGGAGAAGTGGGAGCTCTAGTGTCCACTTTTTCCTGTATAGGGGCCTACACAACCTGAGTAGTTTGTGCAGGGGTTTGTTTGGATCTTCTGGAGTAGGTGAGTGTTACTTCAGGCTGTGTGGGTGGTGTAGATGTAGAAGGTGTGGGTTCCACATTGGCTTGTATTGCCTTGTCACCTTGAGCAATGAGCTTTAACATTTTTAGGACCAGGGTTATTTCTACCCCTAAGAAGCCCACAGTAGGCTTTCTTATTGTCTTGAATATATCGGGCTTCATATATCCTATTTTATGAATATTACATGTTCCTTTTAACTGTGAACCCATTTCACAGTTAATAATATTTTGAGCATATCTAAGGAAGATGTAATACTCAAAGGAGTCTATGTTTGCAAGTAGATTTGTATATACAAATTAGGAATACCTGAACTCGACCCCTTGAACCATTCTATTGACTATGTAGGAAAGGTCCTCTGGAATTTTATCCTAACCTCCATGCTTGTTTGATAGACAGTGAATGATAATATGGAGGAGGTACTTCTACTGGGAGGAGACCTTTCCGTTCCTAAAGGTTCTTACAAAGTAATCCCCTATCTGCCTGAAAGACTGGTTCATAATAGATTTTGGGACGAACAGTTTGCCTTATACATCATCTAGCCTTAGATGAGTGTTAATGGTGGCTGGAGTGATGAAAATTATCCTGCTCTATACTATGGCAGATATTGCCTTCTCCCTATCCATGATGACCTGTTGGCAGGTCCTCAAGAACATGAAAAGTTGATCTTCATACAATGGAGGGTCTATGGTGAGGGAGGTGAAGTAGTTTGATAAAGCTAAGAATGAGCAAACATCGAGAAACCAGGATCTTTCTCTGATGCTAACAGAGCAACCTGATTGTGTTGCCTCTGTATTTGCATGGAGAAATCAGGCTGATTTTATGGATCAGGGTTGGCCATTTATGAGTAGCTTTGTGATGAAGAAAGGTAAGAACAAAGGTGGTTTGTGGGTGTAAATAGGTTAGGAATTTTGTAGATCAAGAAGAGGGTGAAAGAGGGGGGCCGTTAAAGGTATATTTATATGAACTAGATTTGGGACAAAGTTAATGCAATAGGATAAACTTTGAAATATGGATGTCGGTCCCACTCTTAAAAAGCACCCAAAAAGTTAGTTTTCTTGGAAGTCAAAAATCTTCCGAAGGTAATTTGTCATCGGAAGTTTTGTAAAAGCTTTCGAAGCCAATTTGACTTTGGAAGATATTCCTTAGCTTTGATGAAAATTTAGCTTCAGAAGAAAAATACTTAGAGTATTTTTTTCTACTTTAGAGATATATTTTGTTTCGGAAGAGATTAACACTAAGAAGTTTTATTGATAAGAGAATAAATCTTTGAAGGCTTTATTGCTTTCAAAAGAAAATTGTCCTTTAAAAACATATAAGTACTTCGAAGCATATTTAAGCTTCAAAAGATATATCAAAATTTCTTCTGAATGTAAATGTCTTATAAGTAGTTATTAGATTTTGAAGACATAATGTTTTTTTGAAGACAACTTTATGTCTTCCGAGAGAAAATTTATCTAAAATTTCAAGAATCTTAAGGAATATCATTTGAAAAGTTTTCTTCGAAAGTAAACTAGCTTATGTAGGTGCTAATTAGATAACTTAGAACACACATATTTAAAAATAATCTTGAGTTTAGTTTAAGAAAATCTACTCAAAGTTAATCATCCCAATAGTTGATACAAGATCCTTAAATCTTTGCACATCAAAAGCTTTTGTAAACAAATCAACATATTGTTCAATTGTGTTTACTTTTGAATAGTTTTATCGATCCTTTTTCAAAATTATTTCTAATCACATGATACCAGATGTTGATGTGTTTTGTCCTTGAGTGCTACACAGGATTCTCTATAATAGAGATAGCACTGTTGTTGTCTATATGGATGGGAGTCTCTTTGAAGTTGAATCCATAGCCCCGCATCTAATTCTAAATCCAAAGCACTTGAGCATAGTAGCTTGCAGCAGTAAGGTATTCAGCGTCAGTTGTTGATGCAGACACACAGGATTACTTCTTGCATTGCCAAGAGACTATCCTTCCACCAAGGAATTGACATCCTCCATATGTAGACTATGCAGTCATATTGCAACCACCATAGTCACTTTCTGTATAAGCATACAGAATGAAGTCAGAATTCTTTGGATACCAACGGCCTAATTTTGGAGCACCTTTGAGATATCTGATAATTTTCTTAATAGTGAATAGGTGTGACATCTTGGGGTTGGCTTGTTATCTTGTACAAATACATGTGGCAAACATATTATCAGGCTTGTTGGCTGTGAGACACATAAGAGACCCAATCATAGCCCTGTTAAGATGTTCATCTACACACTCCCCCTCAAGATCAGGTCCTAGAGAGTGATTTTTGGCTATGGATGTCTATACAACCTTACCTTCAGTCAAGTTGAATCTAAGTATGTCTTGAAGATACTTTGACTGATTTATAAAAATGCCATTGTCAACCTGCTTCACTTGAATTCCTAGATAGAAATTGAGTTCCCCATGACACTTATTTTAAATCTATTCTTCATCATCTTCTCAAAGTCTTTGCAGAGCTTTGTATTAGTTGACCCGATGATAATGTCATCCACATAAACTTAAATCAGCATCAAGTCATTCCATGTTTTTTTATGAATAATGTTCTATCAATAGTTCACCTCTTGTAGCCATGTTGACAGAGATACTAAGATAGTGTCTCATACCACTTTAATGGAGCTTAGTGCAGCCCATAAAAAGCTTTATCAAGCTTCCAAACATAATCAGGATGATCTGGGTCTCCGAATCCAAGTGGTTGTTTGACATACTCCTCCTCATCAATCACCACATATAAAAAAGTACGCTTGACATCAATTTGGTAAATCTTGAAATCCTTGGATGCTACAAAAGCAAGGAATATCCTAAAAGCTTCAAGTCTTGATATAGGAGTAGAAACATGTATGTAGTCAGTCCCCCCTTCTTGTGTGTATCCTTGAACAACTAGTCTGGCCTTGTTCTTGATCACAAGTCCTCTATCATCTTTCTTGTTACTAAAAACCTATGTGGTACCTATGGTAGTCTTCCCTTGTGGAAGGGGTCATAAGTTCCAAACCTTTTGCCTTTTGAATTGAAGCAGCTCCTCCTGCAATGCTTCAACCCAAGTTCCATCCTTCAAAGCTTCATCAACTTTCTTGGGCTCAATTGAAGACAAGAAACAAGATTGTCCTCTTATTCTCACCCCTGTTTCAACATCTCCAATGATGTTTGTGGTGGGATGTGACTTATGGATTCTTGGTTAACGAATCATAACAAGTTGACTGGTGAGATCTAAATTGGTGAAATTCAGATCTGGCAATAGAGTGTTACCCACCATATCAGCACACTTATAAAGAGAAGCTTGATCCAATGAGTGTGTGACATCATTGATGTTGTTTTATATGGAATGGTTATCAGCACCAAGAAATTCTTGATCACTGTCACCACCGCCATTTCCTTCTACATTGGAAGCTCAATCATTTGAGTCCTGTGCCTCTGTGCTGGACTTTGTAGGCACCTCAGATGTATCAGCTAAATTTGTCATACTTGTGCTGATAGTATTTCCAACTGTAGGGTTAGTTATCCCTGGAGCTAAAGTAGTTTTCTTGTTTGGTTTTCTCGGCTCAAATCTTGGATGAGGATCTCCTATTGATAAGAGCCTAAAACATCTTCATAATATTTGTTAAAATACTTGGTAACTAAATCAAGATCAAACAGCCAATCAGGACCAAAACCTTTCATACTATGAGTGTGCTCATTGAAGGTCACATTGGCTGACTCCTCAACTACTCTAGTTTTGATATTATATACTCTATAAGACTTAGCTTGGGAAGAGTATCCAGTGAGGTGTCCATCATATGATTTCTCAGCAAATTTGGGTACTTGATCATTGGTACTCAAGACGATGAAAGGACATCCAAATGATCTGAGGAAACCAATGAAAAGTCTCTTTTTGTGCCACAATTCATAAGGAGTCTTACCATGAGTCTTAACTACTAAAACTCTATTTTGCACATAGCAAGCAGTATTAACTGCCTCTACCCAGAAGGTGATGGGCAATTTAGAGTCAGATAACATGTTTTTTACGGCTTCCATAAGTGTCATGTTTCTCCTCTCAGCAACACCATTTTGTTGAGGAGTCCTGGGAGGATTATATTTTCTTGTAATACCTTTTTCATCACAAAATGTATCAAGGATTTGGTTCTTGAATTTAGTTCCTTGATCACATATTATGGTTTTGGCCTTGTGATCACATTGATTCTTAATTTTCAGAATGAAGTTCTTCAAGATCTTATAAGTCTCATCCTTAGTTCTAAGGAATAAGACACAAGTGAATCTTATGAAATCATCTGTGATCGCCAAACAATAAGAGGTCCTTCCTAGACTTATTACACTGGTCAGGCCAAAGAGATCCATATGTAATAAGTGTAGGGGTGTAGTGATGGAGTTCATTTCCTTTGGCTTGTGAGACACTTTGTGTTGCTTTCCTTTCAGACATGCGATACAATGGTCATCAATTGTAAACTCTTTCTTTGACATTCCAGTTATCAAATCATTCTTAATTAATTTATTTATGTTTTTAAATTTTAGACAGCACATTCTTTTATGCCAGGGTAAAGACTCATCACTATTTGCTTTAGATAGAAAGCAAGAAACTCGTCCTGAATGGGATATTTCCTGTAAATCCATCTTGTACATGTTTCCTATCCTAGGGGCTCTGAGCAGGATATGCTCTTAAGGGATGACCACCCTAGGCTTTAGAACAATGCACTCATGCTTAGTAAAGAGCATGGTGTGTCTCTGATCATAGAATTAGGATACACTCAGTAGTTTGTACCCAAGCTCCTTGACAATGTTTACCTTCTTAATGTCGAGCTTATCATTTGTGACCCGGCCCCTTCCAGTAATGTAACCACCTTAATCGCTACCAAAACCAACTTGCCATCCATCAATTTTCTCAAAGTTTTGAAGTAAAGAGCCATTGCCTGTCATGTGCCTAGAATAGTCAGTATCAATGATCCATACATTTCCTTTGGTCTTTAGTTGTTCTTACACAAAAGGAGATGGTTAGTTACATATCCTTGTTGGTCTTGGGCTTATCAAAGTGAACTGAAAACAAGGCAATAGTAATTCATCATATAAGTTCTGAGGGTCATCTGCTGTTGTTAATGAAAAACTACCAGTCACATGGTCTTCTTTATCTTCCACACCATCTTTGGAAGATTAGACTTGACCTTCAATACTTCAGAAGTTTTGACAACTTTGAAAGTTTTGGAGACTGGAATTTTGGAAGATCTTGCATCCACTATAGCAGACTTTAGTGCTTCGGAAGCATTCCTTTCTTTGGAGACCAAATTTTCTTTCGAAGGCAAGTATTCACTTGTCTTCTTCTTCACTTTGGAGCTTCCTGAAGGAACAAATTTTCCTTCCGAAGCTATCTTCTTCTTCTTCTTAAAGTTTTCTTCTTAGTCATGTGGATAATACCTTTGGGATTGTTGATGCAACTTTTAGTAAGATGAGAAGTACTACCACACATGATTCATTCAGTTGGCTTCCTTCTGAGAGTCTTCTTTTGAGTATAGGGCTGAGGTTGATCATTTTCCGATTCCATCTTCATCTTCACAGATGATGTAGCATGCTTCTTAGGGTGAGGCTTGCTTTTGGAACTTGATGGTTCAAGCTGTGCAGCAGTGGTGCATATTTGATCAGCCTTCTTTTGTTCATAGGGATGAGTTGGATATGAACTAGGACTCCTGGTACTAGAGTCCGTAGTTGAGTCTTTGGTATTCACCATTTCAAATCTTGCAGAGATAAAGACTTATTTCTACTTGGAGTTGAAGGTGGCCTAGATCTCTTGAGCCTTCTTTGACTTTCTCTTGGCTGCTCTGATCAAGTTCTTCCTTTTGGACTTGGTTATCCCTGGTTCTTTCCTCTCCTCAGGAGAATAGTAACCCTTCTTAGGATGATATTCTCCACTCACTTCAGATACATCTTTCACTATCTCATCTTTATTTTCATCCTCTTCTTGAATGGGGTCTATGAGGAAAAGCTCATCTTGATGAGTTTCACACCTTGGAGATCTGACAGAAAGTAGTGTATGTGGAGGAGCTATCTTAGTAGATCACAATTCCTGCTTATGCTGATAACAAATCTTTGTGTGAAAGGATGAGGATATAATGTTCTTGAAGGTCTCTTCTTCAAGAACACATTTTTCTGTCTTGGCTTTGCTGATTACAAGCTCAGCCTAGCATTCAGTTTACTTAGTAATGAGGTATTTGATTTGAGTCCTATAGTTTGTGTGTTCATACTTAAGAGTTGAAATTCTTTTATCTAGATCTTCTATTGTAAGTTTATAATCATTTTAAGCTCTTTTAAAATTAGCTTTTAAGATATTCAAGGACTCAAGATCAGATCTCATTTCCTAGTTATAGGACCTGCATCTATTTGCTTTAGCAATCAGTGCTTGGCTTCTTCAAGGTTAGCCATCAGTGCTTGGTTTGGAGAAACATCTTCAACCTAAAAGCTCCAGTCAAAGCCTCCTTCTTCAGAAGTAACTATAGCTTGCTGCTTTGGCTTCTTAGTGTGTGTAGCTCCATCAATGTAGTTTGGTCTGGTTTATGTTTGGCCACCAATTGTCCTTGGTGCTCTGCACTCCCTAGCAAAGTATCCCATTTGGTTACAGTTACAACACTTTACCTTCTTTTACCCAGTCCAAACTTTCTACTTGTTGCATTGCTGGGAAACTTTCTACCTGTCCTCTTGTAAAACTTCTTGGCCCTATGAGTGAGAAGAGCTATCTGATGGACTATCTCCATGTACTCCAGATCATCTAGACAGATACAGTCCAAGTCATAGAGAAAGTTATCAGTGCTTTCATCAATATACATGATAGGTTCAAATGGATCGATTCTATGTTATGATTAAGCAATTAACAATTATATGAACAAAGTAATCAAGAATTGAAAAAATTCAAAACAGTTTCTATTGATAGTTGTAAGGATTACAATGTACAATTGAGAGAAAAGTTCAAACGTCTATATCAACACAATACATATAATCCTATTTATACTAATCAAAGAAACTAAAGGAACATATATTACACATAAGTCCCTATACTATTGCAAAAACAAAAATACAAAGACAATTAAAGACAACATGTTAATCTTTCAGAGGTACTAACAATACTCCCCCTAAGATTTACATGGTCTTCAGTCTTCAGTAATCTTCAGTCTTCTTTCTCTTTATCTTTATCTTCTCAGCTTCAATCTTCCGTGATTCAGGCTTCTCTGCTCTAGTCTTCTATCTTCTTTTTGTCTTCATTCCTCTTTCTTTTTTTCATCCATCTTCAAGCTTCAAAATAATCTTCAGGTTCCTTTTTGATTTTAACCATCGGCTTCTCCTTGTATAGCTCTTGTTTTTTTAAGACTTTAGCAATAGCAGATTTGAACTTGCCTGCTAACACACCTTGTTCAGGCTTTGCCTCGTTTGTCTATATCTCCATTTTGCTCATCACTTCAAGTGTATCTTCAGATAATCCTGTAATATCAATGTTAGCGTACAACTCAATAGGTTTTGAACTACCTTTTGAATATACTTCTAACACTCCTTTACTGGATATTCTCATAAACTCAATCTCTTTAATGTCTTTTTTTACTATGTTGGCATAAGCTAAAGCTTTCCTCAGTAAGATTCTCTCCATTGCAGCATTCATCACTTTAATGATTGACATAAACTATTTTGTTATCATTTTCTACAATTTTAGGAGATACTCTTTCAAACTTTTGGACTGATAGGAAAGAGATATAGCTTGGATGTAACAGTTTAAGCTCAAACACTCCAAACAGTGTAATCATATCCTCATCCCAGTTCACGAGATTTTGGACTAACTTGAGCTCAAGCGTGTCAGTGTTATAGAACCATCGTAGGATTGGTTTTGACTTCTGTGTCCCCTCGATAAGTTTCAATCCTGGAGTAGTTACTTTTTCAAAATAATCATCACAAAATTCAATCAAGAAGTGCTCATCTTCTGATTGTTTTCCTTTAATCTTTCTATTCTTCTTCAAAGTAGCAAAGTACTCCTTATCTTCCCGCGAGCATCTCGTTTCAAAGAAATAACTTGATCTTGTTATCCCTCTGTTTAATAGATCCACAAACATATCACCACGCTTAGCTCCAGTTGGATTGGTTAAAGGTAGTTTATTCAACTCCTTTAGGTCTTGAACTGGGAGCTTTATGATGCTCGAGTAAAAGAGCTATACATCACACACAACATTTACTCGTTTAATCAGGAAGACATCGAATATCTCATCGTACTTCCATGCAACAATCTTAACTTGGTTGGTAGAATCAGGAGCAATCATAGCATTCAGCAGCTCAGATATTAATTGTCCTTTTTGCAATACGTTCCTCACCAAGTCTCCAGTCGATCTGGCTTTGTTGAATAGTTGTTTCTGATCAAAAGAAACTTTGTAGCTTGTTTCTCTGTCTCAGGAAACATCCTCATAAGCTCTTTCCTTCGCTCATACACATTTGTCTTTTGTGCCATTGACCAGATTTCTTGTGGTTTTAACATTGTTGTCCTCTTGGTTATCTCAAGATATTGAGGATTATTAGCATCCAGTATAATCATCTTGTTAGATTGTTTCTCAGTAACTTGAAAGCTTCTAACAAGGTTCCTTAAAGATTCACCTTGGAGTCTCTTCAGTATATTCCATGGATAATTTCTGGCTTGTAGCCAAGATCTCAACGCTAAAATGCTCATGTCATCAGGATCCAGATGGTCAAGTTCTAAGCTTGGCATTTCTTCAACATTAATGCTCTCTTCCAATCGATTTCATTCACCATGCTCCACCATAATTTCATTTGGATCCACTGGGGCTACTAACTCTGCAGTTATACACTTTTCATACTCTTCGTTTATCTACGTCATAGTCAGTCCATCTAGGAACGCTCGGTTATACTTCATTTTCACCAAGAAATTGTATCTATCTTCAAAATCAACTGGTACTTCATCTTGAGCTGTTTCCACTGGAGTGAAGTCTTGTTCAAGGTTTGCTTTATCAATGTCTTCATCTTCCAGCACCTCATCATAGCAGTCATTATTAAATTCTTCTTCAATATCATCTAGTGCTTCAATAGTCTCTTGCACATACTTCTCACCTTCCTCCTGAACTTCAGTAAGCTTTTGAATTTTAGATCAAGACTCAGGTAAAACTGATTCATCTATTTCATCTAGCTTCCTTTTACCCTTGTCTACAGCAGGAGTTTCTTCAATGTTAATTGGATTGATTTCAGATACAATCTCAATCTCAGGTGAATCAACCTTTTGAGTTTCCTTTAATTTTGCCAACTCTTCTTTCATCATTTCATTTTCTTCAGTCAGCTTTTTAAATTTTTCTTCCATTACATCATAATCTCTGATCATTACATCAAAAGTCTTCATGATCTCATTTTTATCATTCACCATACTAACCATCTCAACATCCTTTATTTTAATAACTTCTTTGAGCATCAAGTTTTCTTCTTTCAACTCAACTATTTCTTTTTCTTGAGTCATGTTGATTTCTTTTAGCTTTTCTATCTCATCAACATCAATGATATCATCAGTCTGTACAGACACAATTTATGCTGTAATAACTGGAATGTTTTTAGATTCAATAGGAGTTGAGCTTTGAAAAACAGGCTCAGATAACATAGCTTCCATAAAATAAAAATCAAATGTTTGATTTTGCACATTAGCCTCAGCTTCTTCAGCACCTTGAGCTTCAGTCATTGGTTCTTCAGTAGTTTCTTCACCAATCTCATGTGCCTCAACAACATGATCAGACTTAGTAGCTTCACTATTATCTCCTTGATGTGCCTTAGTTGCACCATCAGCACCATCATCATCACTATTATCTAATGAACTTTCATCAGCTTCTTCATCATCATCACTTTCATCATCATCTTTATCACTTTCATCATCATCTTCAATGATCTCTTCAACAACATCCTCAATCATGTCATTTGGATCTATTGGTTCCTCCTCAGTCAAATGAAAATGTTGTTGATGAATATCAACCTCATCCATTGCAACATTCCTCATATAATCAAATAAGGGAACATTTGGAGCTCTAATAATAACTAGTAATCTCTTGTACACAATCTCTGACATGTGTTCAAGTTCAAGTCTATCACCTTCTACTCCATGTACATATAGATCTGGATGATCTTCATTGATAATCAACTGAAGGAATCTAGGATACATCAAATACTTATTCCTTTTTCCTCTCTCTAGATTGTAGATGAATCCATTCGTAATCCGCTTAATCATGTTAAATCTTCTGTTTGTGGCTAAGGAAATGATAGGAGATGCAATATCCACTGGGAATGAGTCCTATCCTACACTTCTCTTGGACATGCAATGTTGGAATATGTAACAGAGTAATTTCCAATGATTATACACCCTTGCCCTGAAAAATTCTTTCTTAGGGAAGTTGTCAGGGTGACCCATCATCATAAAGACCTCTCTACATTCATTAAATGTATACTCTGCTAGATCTTGAGGCTCATTTGTTTCCTTCATCATCTCTCTCTATATCATTTGTTCTCCAGAGTCTCTTTATCAATCTGGCATTAATAACTGGTCTTGCACACATGGCATACACATATTTTGTTCTTAGCAGAAATCTTATAATCTCTTCATAACCAGCTGCTTCTCTAACTTCTTCATCTAGATAAGCAGCTACATTATGCTTTGGTTCGAATTTTAATTCATCCATCCATCTGCACAAATAAATACAAAAACTTTAGATACTTTGATTTCTTTGATTTGATCAAACTTTGAATTAAATTTTAACGAATTATTATGTTTTAAACACTTATTTTTGGCTTTACATCAACTTGTACTTAATCATTTTCTAGAATTTTTAAAATTCTATCCAAATCATATTAAATATAAATTGTTG
This sequence comes from Flaveria floridana, assembly GCA_018326465.1. Lineage (NCBI taxonomy): Eukaryota > Viridiplantae > Streptophyta > Magnoliopsida > Asterales > Asteraceae > Flaveria > Flaveria floridana. The sequence continues at coordinate 18,128 of BJCO01465534.1, forward strand.
TATGATTGTTTTAAAACACACTAACTCACTTATCATTTTATCAAAGTTATTTATCAATTTAGTTTTTATGAATTTTTATTTTTTTATTAAAAAAAATTCAAAATTTTGAATCTGTTCATCTTCATCCTTTGGACTGATGAAGAACACTTTTCAATCAATGTTCATGAAATCAACTGTTCCAAATATCAAACTGTTCGAAATTCAGTGTATATTAACAATCTAAGATCAATTTAAGTTCTTAGTTTCATTTTAATGCATCTATTCCAATTTTTTCAAATTTTTAGGGTTAAAAACGCCTAAACTGATTCGAAACGTCCAACTGATTATGAATTAGTAACTTGTAATGAAATGATTTTAACAATGAACTTAATTTTGTCAATCAAATATACACCCTTTTGATTATGAAATTTCAGAAACAGACGAAAAGGTTAAGTGTAATGGGTGAAACGAGTGTCGTATGAGTTCAGGGGTTCTGAGATTGTGAATGAGTGAAAAATAAGAAGTGTTGTTTATATACTAAGTGAAAAATTCTAGACGCATGAGCACTGTATGGGCGTATGAGGTTAGGCGCATGAGAACTGTTCAGCCGCATAAGCACTGTTTAGGCGCTTTTACACTGTTCAGCCGCATGAGTCTATATGAACCGCCCAACACTTTGTAAAGTTTTCACTTGATACGTCTGGTGCTGTGTAGGCGCATGAGAATGTTGAAACGCCCAACACTTAAATCAATTTTCTCAGACGTGTAAGGCCCCGTTCCCGGGTACCTCACAGTTGGTCATTCATCGCACATAAATCATACATTTATTTAAAACATTGCAGCGGAAATTAATTAAAACCATTTCATATATTAATGATAGCTTTTTCAAAGTAATACAATGTAGTGAACCATTACAAAATATCATAATTTGCATTACATCACAAAAACGTCATTGTTATACTAATGGATGCCATCCCAAAAATGCCAAGTAGCTGCCCCCGTGTCATCCTCAGCAACTCTCACCTGCCAACTGGAAAATACATAAAAGTCAGCGTTATTGAGTGAGTTCTACTTTTATAGATAAAATACTATACTTTCGTTAAAACACTTCTTTGCTTTCATACGCGATCAAGCATCATACGTACAAATAGATAATACTATCGTTATCTTCCATTATCATATTCATACTTTCATTCCATTTCATTTACATTCTCTTTCATATACTTACTTTTATTTCATGCTTTTCATTACGTTATCTCATACTTTTGTATCGTACTTTACATCATTCTTTTATTTTCTTACTTTCTTACTTTCTTTCGTACGTTACTTCATTCTTTTACTTTCATACGGATCGATGAACAATACCCCGAACATTGTGCACGAAGCTGGTGCTGGGCCTGTGGTAATTAAATCACGAACATTGTGCATGAAGCTGACCCAGTCACAGAGGGCAAGTCATCTCTACCTTTCATTCGGACCAATTGGCAATACCCCAAACATTGTCCACGAAGCTGATGTTGGGCCTGTGGTAAATAGCTTACGAACGTTGTGCACGAAGCTGACCCAGTCACCTAAGGCGTACCATAAAGGTCTTGTCAATCTTAATGATTGACCCTGCATGCATCCTTCGGGTTATTAAAACCGCACACAGTTGAGCTAACGACATCATGGTCGTGCACCTCCTTTCTATTTACTTGCAAGCCATTCTTTCATTCATTAAGTTTTACTTCTCATCTTTGTTATCTTTCAATTCGTTACGTTATTCTTTACGTTCTTTCATACATTTGTCATACTATGTAAAGTAATAACACAATATTTAACATATTTTATAATATAGTATAAATACGTTTGAATACTATTAAAAGATAACACATTATGCATACCATACATCCATCATACGTACTATAACCCTAAACCGTCCCATAATCATGCTTAAAATGGGTAATCATAGCCCATGGGTCAAATCGGGTCAAATCAGGTCAAACCCTACAAATTCTGGTTTTCCTAAAAATTCAGAAATAATTCTAAGTGTTTGGGCGCATGAGGACTATTTGGGCGTTTCAGCCCTGTTTGGGCGTTTTGCCACTATGTGGGCGCCTGAACTTATACTTAAATCATATATACTTAGGCGCATGGGCCTTATGGGCGCTTGGACACTATTTAGGCGCATGGGTTAACACTTAGTCATCCTGGGCAAATTTTCCAGGCGCATGGCTACTATTTAGGCTCATGGGGTTTTGGGCGGTTGGGCACACTTAGGCAGTTTTGATCGTCGGGCGCATGGGCCACTATTTAGGCGCATAGGCAACCAACATTCACCTAATCAACATAATTCAGTTCCCAAACCAACATGTATCATGATCTAAGCTTAGTACTAACATTCTAAGCATCATAATATGAACATAACCATTAATCAAACCCAAATTTACACCCACCCACATACATATTCATACATACACATACGGGTAATAAGACCCATTTTATAAAAATATTCTTACATGTATTTCCAGCCCCAAAATTGGTTAAAACATGTTAAAAAGAGGTTCTAGAAACTCGCCTTGGCTACTCTCAAGTATAAATTCTTCAACTTGAGCTTCTCAGATGATTCTAACACCTAGAAACCCACCAAACACACACCCGAACACATATAAACACACATAAGCATATAACCGAGGCATAGGCCGACCAAGAACAACTCAAAACTAAGAATTCTTACCTTGAATTCGAATTCTTCTTCTTCTTCTCTATAGAAAATCCCGAATTCTCTGCTCTTTCTCTCTCTAAAACCGAATGAAATGAAGTGAGCAGGAGATTATTGGCGGCCATATCTCCTTTATGCATTAACTTTTTATTCTTTTTGTCCTTTTGACACTTTTAACCCCTCAACTTGGGTTAAATTGCATTTTCTCCTTTTTATTCGACTTTATTCTTTCCTTCTCATCTATAAAATATCCGAATGTTACAAGTCCACCCCCCTTATATAGGTTTCATCCCCGAGACCTGTTATTCCTCAAACATATGTGGGTAATGTTTCCTCATTTCTTTTTCAGTCTCCCACGTAGACTCGGATCCCTTCCTGTGCTTCCACTGTATATGCACAAGAGGAACCACTTTATTCCTTAACCTCTTCTCTTTACGATCAATGATCGCCACTAGTTGGCCCACATTGTTGAGCCGTTCATCTACTTTGATATCTTCCAGTGGTACGACTATATCCTCGTCTGCCAAACACTTCCGCAGATGAGACACATGGAATGTTGGGTGAATTCCACTTAGCTCACCGGGTAGTTCTAACCTATAGGCCACCTCTCCTACTCGAGCAATGATTCAGAAAGACCCTATGTACCTCGGGCTCAACTTGCCCTACTTTTTGAACAGAATGATACCCTCCCAAGATAAGACTTTCAACATAACCCTATCATCCACCTGGAACTCAATCGGTCTTTGTCTCGTATCAGCATATGACTTCTGTCTATCCTTAGCTGCCTTCATAAAGGCTTTGATCCTTTCTAATTTCTTAGTCTTAGCTTCAATCACTTCAATACTTCCCAACTCCTTCCGACCAATATCACCCCAACAAACGGGTGTCCTACATCTCCTACCATGTTGTATCTCGTATGGTGGCATGCCAATGCTGGCATGATAACTGTTATTATACAAGAATTCTGCTAACGGCAAATGATCATCCCAACTTCTTCCAAAATCGATCACACATACTCAGAGCATATCCTCGAGTGTCTGGATCGTCCTCTCAGACTGACCGTCCGTCTGAGGATGATAAGTCGTACTGATGTGTAGCCTCATCCCCATCGCATTGTGGAATTTTTTCGAAAACATTGATGTAAACCGAGTGTCATGATCAGATACAATAGACATCGGTATGCCATGACGTGCTACAATCTCCTTGATGAATAAATCCGCGAGTCTCTCAGAGGAATATGTCTCTCGGATCGTTAGGAAGTGAGCACTCTTCGTCAAACGATCAACTATCACCCATATGGCATCATACCCTCGTGGGGTACGCGCTAATTTCGTAATAAAGTCCATGGTGATATGCTCCCACTTCCACTCGGGTATATCCAAAGGTTGGATTTTCCAGTACGGCTTCTGATGCTCCGCCTTTACTTGCAAACAAGTAAGGCACTTACTCACGTATTCCGCTACGTCACGCTTCATACCCGGCCACCAATAATCCTTCTTCATATCGTGGTACATCTTGGTAGCACCGGCATGAATGGAGTATTGACTCTTATAAGCCTCATCCATGATCTTTCCACGTAGATCCCCATAACAAGGAATCCACATCCGTCCAGATCGGGCTCTAACACCGAGAGTGTTCTCACCCAACTCTGCGACTAGGCCTTTCATTCTTTCAGAGTTAAGATGATCTTCTTTGAAAGCCTCGTCTTGAAACTCCTTGACCTGCATCATTACGTCAGAGGTCATAATCAACTGATAAGCCTTCACCCAAATCGGCTTGGGTCTTACCTTTCACCTAAGGGCATCTGCCACCACGTTGGCCTTACCCGGATGGTAATGGATCTTGCAATCGTAAACCTTTATGAGCTCTAACCATCGCCTCTGCCTCATATTCCAATCTTTCTGTTCGAAGATATACTTAAAGTTTTTGTGGTCAGTGAAGATTGTGCACTTCGTCCCGTATAAGTAGTGCCGCCAAATCTTCAAGGCAAAAACCACATCTGCTAGCTCCAAGTCATGTGTAGGACAATTAACCTCATGAACTTTCAACTGTCGGGAGGCGTAGGCTATAACCTTCCCTCTTTGCATCAACACGCAACCCAATCCCGGGTAAGAAGCATCCGAATAGACTACCAAATCCTCGCTTCCTTTGGGTAACGACAAGATAGGAGCTTGTGTCAACCTCATCTTTAACTCCTCAAAAGCCTTCTCTTGATCCTGACCCCATACAAACTTCACATCCTTGCGGGTCAGCTTAGTCAACGGAGAAGCTATCTTGGAAAAGTCTTTGATGAATCTTTGATAATATCCCGCCAACCCCAAGAAGCTACGGATCTCGAATGGCGTCTTTGAAGACTTCCATCGCATCACCGCCTCCACCTTTACCGGGTCTACCATAATCCCCTCGGGATTTACCACGTGACCCAAGAACTAAACTTCGCGCAACCAGAACATGCACTTGGAGAACCTAGCATACAGCTTTTCCTTTCTCAATGTCCCCAATACTTCGCGTACGTAGTCGGCATGTTCTTCCTCACTTCTCGAATAAATCAGGATATCATCAAAAAACACAATCACTGATTTATCTAACATTGGCCAACACACCCGGTTCATCAAATCCATAAAAGCAGGTGGCGCGTTAGTTAAACGGAAAGACATAACGAGAAACTCGTAGTGTCGATAACGCATGCGAAAAGCTGTCTTAGGGATATCCTGCTCCTTCACCTTCAGCTGATGGTAACCAGATCGAAGATCTATCCTCGAGAACCAACTGGCACCTTGCAGCTGATCAAACAAGTCGTCAATCCTTGGTAATGGATACCGATTCTTCACCGTCAACTTGTTTAACTCACAGTAGTCGATACACATCCTCATGCTACCGTCCTTCTTCTTTACAAACAAGACCGGAGCACCCTAAGGAGAGATACTCGGTCTGATAAAACCCTTATCAACAAACTCCTGTAGTTGCTCCATCAATTCCTTCATCTCAGTCGGAGCCAACCGATATGGTGCCTTAGCAACAGGCTGAGCACTGGGTATCAAGTCAATTTGAACCTCGATTTCATGATCCGGTGGCACACCTGATAAATCCTCTCGAAACACATCGGAAAAGTCACACACCACCGGTACATCGGACAATTGTGGTGTTGACGTGTCCACATCCTTCACGTAGGCCAAAGAGGCACTACATCCACGCCTCATGCACTTTCCCGCCATTGACATAAAAATCACCTTCGGAATCGTTGTAACTCGATCACCGTATATCGTCAACGAACTCTCGTCGGGTGCTGTCAGTCTAATCGTCTTCTTGCAACACACAATGTTCGCCTCGTAGTCCGCTAACCAATCCATTCCTAGGACTACATCAAACCCACTTAAGGTCATCACAAAAAGTCTAGAACAAAACTTATGACCTTCTAGTTCTATATCACAACCATCAATCAAGTCAAAAATCCTGGTAGACTTACCTATGGCAGTTTCTACATCAAAGGGCTCATCAATACATCTACTACTATCTGGCAAATTAGCACAGAAAGCAGCAGAAATAAAACACCTACTAGCACCAGAATCAAATAACACAGAAGGAAGAGTTTAGTTTACTTGAAACGTACCTGGCACGACATCGGGGTCCGTCCTAGCCTCCTCCCTGGTCATGTGAATGCCCTGGCGCTTGCCCTTTGCACATCAGTTCCAGTCTTCTTCCCTGCTCCAGAACTCTCTGCCCTCGGTTTCTTGCACTCCCTGCTCAGGTGGCTTACTTCACCACAATTGTAGCAACCTCGCTACTCTGCAATCTCTAGAGATGTGGCCAGGCTTCCCGCACTTGTAACAAACATTAAGCCCTAGCCTGCACTCACCAGCGTGCTCCTTCCCACACTTACCACACTTCTTCGTCCCCAAGCCTGTTGCAACCACCCGTCAATCATCCCCCTCGCTTTCTTCTTATTTGGGGTAAAGCCGCCACACATAAACTGTTTCCTGTTCCAGTTCCGGTCATCACCACCAGTCTTCTTCCCCTCAACCACCATCACTTCCCTCTCATCATACAATCTGCTAGCCAAATCAACCACCGACCTAAACGTACTCGGCCGGGCGGCAATCATGTGTCTGCGGATATCCACCAGCAAGCCCTGAAAGTATCTTTTGATCTTTCGTGACAGGGGCATCACCTGATCTGGAACCAGCCGTGCCATCTCGTTAAACTTGGTGGTGTCCTACTGATGTGTCATGGTTCTTGCCTTTAGTTGCAGGAACTCTCCCTCCACCTTATCCAACTCCCGATGAGGACAGAACTCCTCGATCACCAACTTCTTCAGCTCGCTCCACCTCATTCTACCAATCGCTCTACTGCCCTCGGCCTGGACAATATTGTCCCATCAGCATAAGGCCGAGTCCGCAAACGAGTGAGTGGAAAAGTTCACCTTCAAGTCTTCTCGGCACCTCGTTGATTCAAAGGACGGCCTCCATCTCTCTCACCCATCGGTGAGCAGCAACAGAAGTGCCATTAACATCAAAGGTATGGGGCTTGCATCTTTGGAATGCCCTATAATTACAGCCTTATATTGCCTTAGGCATGGGCTCTTCTTCCTCCTCCTCGTCAATAGGGATAAGCGTCTCGGTCTCGGGTTGCTCCCCCTCCCCCGTAGGTCCTCTTCTTTCCTTCCTCTCTCCTTCCCTAACAGCTTTAATCACTTTGATCACCATAGATGGCAAGATCGTCTGCATGACCTGATGAACCTCCTCCACCATGACCTCTTTTAGTGAGACTCTCAAATTAGCACTCTCATCACCACCTTCTGGATGAGGGGTCTCAGGCTCCTTATGGGTCACCTTTTCAACCCTGGGCCTTCCTCTTGTGACCCATGGTCCAGCACCACGTCCACCATGTACTCCGCCTCGTGAAGCCTTAGAAGATCTACCTCCAGCCATCCTCTAACACACTATAAGATTCAAATACTAACACGGTCATTCAAAGTAATAGCTCGGTCTATGTCAAGTATAGTAAGTCCCTAATTATAGTATCCAGTTGTGATTAGCCACTTACTTTACTCTTCATACCCCAAGCATTTCCTATCCTGACTACATCAGCATCTAAATCTACTAAGGGCAAACAGATCAAATAACATACGCACATAATACCAGATAACATTAAAGTAAATACGTGATGGCACATAGCTATTCGGACTAGCATCCCTTCCCTTTATCCCATTCTCAGTTTAAGTTTAGGGTTTTTTTGAAAATATTTACCCATGTCACTTAAAATTTTGGCTCTGATACCAACTTGTAAGGCCCTGTTCCCGGGCACCTCACAGTTGGTCATTCATCGCACATAAATCATACATTTATTTAAAACATTACAACAGAAATTAATTAAAACCATTTCATATATTAGTGATAGCTTTTGCAAAGTAATACAATGTAGTTAACCATTACAAAATATCATAATTTGCATTACATCACAATAACGTCATTGTTATACTAATGGATGCCATCCCGAAAATGCCAAGTAGCTGCCCCCGTGCCATCCTCAACTCTCACTTGCAAACTGGAAAATATATAAAAGTCAGCGTTGCTGAGTGAGTTCTAGTTTTATAGATAAGATACTTTACTTTCTTTAAAACCCTTCTTTGCTTTCATACGCGATCAAGCATCATACGTACAAATAGATAATACTATCGTTAACTTCCATTATCATATTCATACTTTCATTCCATTTCATTTACATTCTCTTTCATATACTTACTTTCATTTCATGCTTTTCATTAATGTTCTCTTTCGTATAAATTCTTTCGTTTCGTACTTTATGTTATCTCTTACTTTCGTTCTCATACTTTCGTATCGTACATTACATCATTCTTTTACCTTCATTCTCAAACTTTCGTATCATGCTTTACATCATTCTTTTACTTTCTTACTTTCTTACTTTCTTTCATACGTTACGTCATTCTTTTGCTTTCATATGGATCGATGAACAATACCCTGAACATTGTGCACGAAGTTGGTGCTGGCCTGTGGTAATTAAATCATGAACATTATGCACGAACCTAACCCCGTCACCTAGGGCAAGTCATCTCTCCCAATCATTTGGACCAATTGGCAATACCCCGAACATTGTGCACGAAGCTGATGCTAGGCCTGTGGTAAATAACTCACAAACGTTGTGCATGAAGCTGACCCAGTCACCTAGGGCATACCATAAAGGTCTTGTCAATCTCAATGATTGACCCTGCATGCATCCTTCGGGTTATTAAAACCGCACACAGTTGAGCTAACGACATCATGGTCGTGCACCTCCTTTCTATTTGCTTGCAAGCCATTCTTTCATTCATTAAGTTTTACTTCTCATCTTTGTTATCTTTCACTTCGTTATGTTATTCTTTACATTCTTTCATACATTTGTCATACTACATAAAGTAATAACACAATATTTAACGTATTTATAATATAGTATAAATACGTTTGAATACTATTTAAAGATAACACATTATGCATACCATACATCCATCATACATACTATAACCCTAAACCGTCCCATAATCATGCTTAAAATGGGTAATCATAGCCCATGGGTCAAATAAGGTCAAACCCTACAAATTCTGGTTTTCCTAAAAATTCAGAAATAATTCTAAATGTTTGGGCGCATGAGGACTATTTGGGCGTTTCAGCCCTGTTTGGGCGTTTTGCCACTATGTGGGCGCCTGAACTTATACTTCAATCATATATACTTAGGCGCATGGGCCTTATGGGCGCTTGGACACTATTCAGGCGCATGGGTTAACACTTAGTCATTCTGGGCAAATTTTCCAGGCGCTTGGCTACTATTTAGGCGCATGGGCTTTTGGGCGGTTGGGCACACTTAGGCAGTATTGACCGTTGGGTGCATGGGCCACTATTTAGGCGCATGGGCAACCAACATTCACCTAATCGACATAATTCAGTTCCCAAACCAACATGTATCATGATCTAAGCTTAGTACTAACATTCTAAGCGTCATAATATGAACATAACCATAAATCAAACCCAAATTTACACCCCTCACATATACATTCATACATACACATACGGGTAATAAGACCCATTTTATAAAAACATTCTTAACTGTATTTCCAGCCCCAAAATTAGTTAAAACATGTTAAAAGGGGGTTCTAGAAACTCACCTTGGCAGCTCTCAAGTTTAAAATTTTCAACTTGAGCTTCTCAGATGATTCTAACACCTTGCAACCCACCAAACACACACCTAAACATATATAAACACACATAAGCGTATAACCGAGGCATAGGCCGACCAAGAACAAGTCAAAACTACGAATTCTTACCTTGAATTCGATTCTTCTTCTTCTTCTCTCTAGAAAATCCCGAGTTCTCTGCTCTTTCTCTCCCTAAAACCGAATGAAATGAAGTGTGCAGGAGATTATGGGTGGCCATATCTCCTTTATGCACCAACTTTTTATTCTTTTTGTCCTTTTGACACTTTTAACCCCTCAACTTGGGTTAAATTGCATTTTCTCCATTTTATTCGCGTTTATTTTTTCCTTCTCGTCTATAAAATATCCAGGTGATACAAGACGTATGACAACTGTTCAGGCGCATGAAGATATGTGAAACATCCAAACACTTGTAATATTTCTGAAATCTCATCATGCTCCTACTTGGACTTATGGCCAATGTTTAGGCGCATGAGTTTCCATGCACTTGTATATTTTTCACATCTTTCACCTGAACACTGTTTAGACTTATTAGCACTATTCACGTACTAATATTCAAACAATTTTTAGAATTTTGAATTTTTTCCAAAATTTACATTTTTGACCCTCAATTTTCAGTTTTGACATTTTAAACCCTTTTATTTTAATTTAAAATTTCAAAATTCAATTTCCCTTCATTTTAGTCATAAAGTTAAACAAATTGATCTTATTTACAACATTTGCAAGAAGCTTTTCCACTTGAAAATTTTTATAGGCTCATTTTGTCATTATCAATTTTTTACACTATCAAACACACACCTACTTTGAACATTTAGCTTCATCCATTCCATTCAACATTTTAATTTTGATTTTCTTAGAAACTCTTACTTTTATTACCCCCCCTCAACTTTTAAGTTTAATAAACTTAGAAGTTCCCCAAGTTGTCACAATGAGATCACACTTATCATTGTTAAATTGCTTGCACACATAAAACATGCACAAAATCAAAAGTAAAGTAGAATCAAAATCTAATATTTATGATAGAGTCATTGTCTGCATTGAGATCATATCAGCGAAGATCAGCACATTAAAATAAAATAAAGTGTGAATAGTCATAGACAATGAATAAATCCTGATCAAGTGTGTTCCAGGTCAGTGATTCCATAGCAAAGGAGACACAAGATCCAAGGACAGACAATGAGTGTTTTTTATAAGAGAATCAACTTACTTACTTTTTCAATTCTTGGATTGATTAGGGTAGCATTAGATATGACATGATGTGACTCATACAAAGACTTAAAGAGATCAACTATCATCAAGACATGCAAGAAAGCACAAATTCTCAACTTATTACCTTACATATATGCATAACCAGAGTTCATGTTGCTAATTTAGCAGAGAATGATCATGGATAACCATTTGATCAACTCTAACCATACATTTGAATGGGTTGTGCATATTGGTATCTTTTGCATCAAATGAGAATATCGAGGTCTGTAATCACTTACAACAGAGGATATCTTATCACTTCAGGTCTTTGATGGCTCATAACAAAGAAGTAAGATGATGCTTGTAACAGATCTCATGATTAGTCATATCGCCATTAGGTGTGAGTGTTGTAACATTACAAGCAATCAATCTGATAAGCTAATACAGCTCAAAAGTACTCAAATGAACACACATACATGCATAAATGATTTAGTTTAATCACAAGAATTTACTTTTTCAGTATAATAGCATGAGATTGTCTAAACATCATATGTGATCATGTCAGACTTTATTGTTGAGTGAAGTATGTAACCGATCTCACTAATGTACTATCATTTCTCACATGTTGCAAAATAGATTCATTCCTAAAAATTGAATTAACAAAGAAAGACTCTATTTTTGTAGTTTTTGTTTTATATTTTTATCTTTAATTTTTTGTTTTCTACTTTTGTGTTTGGTTTTCTGTAAAAAGAAAACACACACACACAAACTACAATCAGGCATATAACTTTGACAGGTTCTCTTACTATGACCTTTTGGATAAGGGAGGGTTCTGATATGTTAAGATTCAAAGAACTGAAAGAAAAACTTAGAAATCAGGTTTACACATGGTTAACTTTAATTTTGTGTTTTCCACTAAGTACTCAAACCGTCCTAGTAAGAAGGCTTTAGTAAATAGATCAGTCAACTATTTTTCAGTTGCAATTTGAATCAAAATTATTAAACCTTTTTTAGAGTTATCTCTGAGAAAATTATATCGAATCTTGATATGTTTTGTTTTTGAATGTTGGACTAGATTAGTTGTAATGAACCTAGCAGCAGTATTATCAATGTAAATAGGTGTTTTAAGAAAATTGAACCTATAATCCAGCAGTTGGTTTTATAACCAAAGGATTTGAGAACATCCTGCTGAAGCGGCTATGTACTCGACTTCTGCAATTGAAATAGAGACATTCATTTGTTTCTTGCCATAAGACTAATCGTGGACCTAGAAACTGACAACTACCCATTGTAGATTTTCTATCATGACAACATCCTCCATAATCACTATCTGTATATCTATGTAGCTCAAAGTTTCCCTCATAAGGATATCATAGCCCTAAAGTTGGTTTACCTTTTGGATACCTGAATATCCTTTTGACAGCAATTAAGTGGGATTTTTTCAGGTCTGATTGATACCTGGCTGTTGGATCATGATAAGGCTGGTGCAACCAAATTCACTTCATAGTCACTTTTGGTACTACATCAAAGGGCTTCCGAAGTCAAGCAAGAGA